>JAOXNX010000032.1:21306498-21323349 GCA_028566075.1 Solidago caesia
ATATATATATATATATATATATATAGGTTCTGGTTAAAATAAAACAAGTATTAAAGTAAAACAAATAAAACAATCATCTTTTCTTAACTGAAAATCATTGTGTATCATAAAAATCTTCGTGCATCAGTGTCTATACTTGTTCTCTATGAATAATACAGTCTGGATAGGCATGACTCAGCCCCAAACCCAAATAAAATCCCTGTTAACTGCCCCGAAACCCGACCCGAAACCTATTAAGCTCATCTTGCCCGAACCCAAAATTTTCGAGTATCGGGTTTTCCCATCAAGTTCAGATTTTTTTGCAATCCCTAATTCGACTTCATCACGTCTATAATACTATGTGCGCATCCAAGGGACTACTTTCAACAATATATCCATACTCAATGGACTTTCTTGGACAACAAACCATAACCATAGAAATATATACATATACATACATATATATCGCCCATCACGCCCATCCATTAGACATAAATCCACCTACTCTCCTTTTTCCCCCCATCATATTCGTACCCTAAACGGAGATCTAGATATTTATTAATTAATTAGAGAAAAATGGGAAGCACAGGATTCTCATGGAAATTGGAGGATCATCCAAAGCTACCGAAAGGAAAGCTGGTGGCTATGATTGTATTGGATGGTTGGGGTGAAGCTGATGCTGATAAGTATAACTGTATTCATGTTGCTGAAACTCCTACTATGGATTCACTTAAAAACGTAACTTACTTTCCATCTCTCTCTATATATATACTTACATATTATCTGTATCTATAGGTTTTATATATATGTGTGTGTGTTGTTTTGGTTATATGATTTGTGGATGATGATAGTTGTTGATGTAAATTAGATCTGAATAACCATTGATCTCTTATATACTTAAAATCAGTTTTTATATATATATATATATATTATATTTGTATGCATGTGTTGAGTTTGAAGTGGTTAGTGGTTGTTAATTGGAAGTTTGATCTGAATAACTATAGACCTCGAAAAGCTACAAAGTCACCCTCAATTTGCTGATATGTATGTGTATGTATGTTGATCGTTTTTCGATGATATTAAGGGTGGATAATCGTTATTGACTGTGAATTTGATCTGAAGAGTCAGTAGTTTTTTGTTGGAAATATGTCAGAATCGGTAATAGTTCATAGTTTTAGGTTAAGTGAAGTAAGTGTAATAGTGTTGGATTATCGTGTTTAGTGGATGTGTTCGATCTGCATTTAGGTAAGTAGTTTCTTTTGAATCCTAAGGAAGAAATGGAAATACGAGTGATTCTGAACATTTTGCTTTTGTGGTTTGATTATATTGAACTGAATGGTAGGTGGCTTTGGAGAAGCCTTTTGTTAGCAAGAATAAGTTTCATAATACATTGAAAATGAATAAAAAAATGTTTGGTTTATGCTAGAATGAACTGGCTGCTGGACATCTTTGTAGATGTTATTTGTTCTGTTAGTAGTAACCAGATGTGTTAATAACCTTTGATGCTTATCTGTTGCTATAGGGTGCTCCTGATAGATGGAGACTGGTGAGAGCTCATGGTACTGCTGTTGGGCTTCCCACCGAAGATGACATGGGAAACAGTGAAGTCGGACATAATGCTCTTGGTGCTGGAAGGATCTATGCCCAAGGGTGAGCTCTTCCTTCTGTTCTTATAAGCTTGTTTACCTGTCGATGTTTCTTTCTTTTTAACCAAAAGTGGAATTTGGGGGAGGAGATGACTTGCTGTTGTCTGATATTCAAACATAAGTGTATCACAATTATTATACATTACGTCTGTCTAAAAAACAAAGCCATAATATAGATTCCATTCGATAGTAGTGAAAAAAGACAATGTCAAACTAGTTGTATGCATTTCTGATCATCATCCAGCTGAGTTTTTGAACATTTTTTTTTTTTATCATTGTATATATTTGTTGAATGCTTTCTAATTATATTAAGCTGACCACTCTTCACAATTTTTTGTTTCTTTTTATCTTTTAGTGCAAAGCTAGTTGATCTTGCTCTAGCATCTGGAAAAATATACGAAGATGAAGGTTTCAACTACATCAAGGAATCTTTTGCCGATAACACTCTGCACCTTATTGGACTGATGAGTGATGGGGGTGTGCACTCACGTCTTGATCAGCTACAGGTATATAAGATTGAGCAGTGTTGGTTAGTCACATTTTATTTACATGATCATCTTTTGCTGATCATTGCGTGTATTACTGGATTGCAGTTATTGCTCAGAGGAGCTAGTGAGCGTGGTGCTAAGAAGATCCGTGTTCACGTGCTTACTGATGGTCGTGATGTTTTGGATGGTTCAAGTGTTGGTTTTGCTGAAATTCTTGAAGCAGAACTTGCAGACCTACAAAGCAAAGGCATCGATGCAAAGGTTGCTTCTGGTGGGGGGAGAATGTATGTTACTATGGATCGTTATGAGGTAAAATTTTGTGAAGTTTGAACTAGATAATGTGCATTGAATGAGGCAGTGCCTTATTCCTAGGTTCTAAATGGTAGAGTTGGTCATATGTGCAATTTATGGGAATTATTGACACCTGGTGTTCTTTTGCAGAACGACTGGGGAGTAGTGAAACGTGGATGGGATGCTCAGGTTCTTGGTGAGGCCCCACACAAGTTTAAGAGTGTTGTTGAGGCTATAAAGACACTTAGGCAAGCTCCTGGTGCTAATGACCAATACCTACCCCCGTTTGTCATTGTTGATGATAGTGGAAAGCCTGTCGGTCCTATTGTGGATGGTGATGCTGTCGTCACTGTCAACTTCCGAGCAGATCGTATGACCATGCTTGCCCAAGCTCTTGAATATGAGAAATTTGATAAATTTGACAGAGTGCGAGTCCCTAAAATCCGTTATGCTGGTATGCTTCAGTATGATGGGGAGTTGAAGCTTCCAAGCCACTACCTTGTGTCTCCTCCACTGATAGACAGGACATCTGGCGAATATTTGGTGCATAATGGAGTTCGCACTTTTGCTTGCAGGTCAGAGAATATCTCCTTGGACTACTTTCCTTGAGTGATAATAACACTAAAATTTTCTGGCTAAAGGGTGGCAAATTCGACCTGTTTTCTGACGAGTGGGTTGACTTGGCTTATGTTTATCTCTAACTGGTCAAATGAGTTATACAAAAGTCAGTTAGCCTAAAGCTTAATCGAGTCATAAAGTCTCGAATCATTTTATTCAAAAATAAAATAAAACAAATTGATTATTTTAAGAAAAAGAGTTTTTTGATTGTATTTGGGACGCTAATTTTTTTAATTAGAAACATTTAAAATTTTGAACAAAATTTTTTCGTAATCCAACCCGCCCAATTTTCCACCTCTACTTCTTGTCATGCATCATCATAGGTTATGGTTCTGATTGATAGAGTCACCAAACTATGTTGTAAAGAAATCTTAAGTTGATCACCTTTATTTTTCTTATTCGACAGTGAGACTGTCAAATTCGGTCATGTCACATTTTTCTGGAATGGAAACCGCTCTGGATATTTCAATGCAGAGTTGGAAGAATATGTTGAAATTCCCAGCGATAGCGGAATTACCTTTAACGTACAGCCACTGATGAAAGCTTTGGAGATTGGTGAGAAGGCCCGTGATGCTATCCTTAGTGGAAGATTCGACCAGGTAAGCAATTGTGCCCTCATACCTAAAATAAAGCCTAGAGGTTGCGATTTCGTCCCGTTTACCTATGAATGGGTCGAGTTTGGTTATGGTTTGTCCCCAACAGTTCAGTTGGGTTGATTTTGGTTATGGTTATCTCTAATAGTTCAAACGGGTCAATTAAAAAACATTAGATAAAAAGGAACTAGTCAAATGGGGTGAAAGCTTCGAAAGTGTATTTTTGATGATTATAGCATCCTCAATCTGTCTTATTCTAAAAGATTATCTCACTTATTGTAATGGTGGAGTTTTTGTAATTATATATAACAGTTAATATTTATGAAGTTGGACAAATTGTTTGCAGGTCAACCCCGTCCATACCCTTTTGACCTCCGAGTAAAATGTGTTTGATTAGAGACTTAGAGTATTTATATGATGCTAATATGTTCATTGCGGTTTTAGGTACGGGTGAACATACCAAATGGTGACATGGTTGGGCATACCGGTGATGTTGAGGCTACTGTTGTGGCCTGCAAGGCTGCTGATCAAGCTGTGAAGGTAAATTTATTTGTTTTTAATGTAGCAACTGTTATAAGCTTTGGCTTTGTTGTTATTTGTTATATTAGCTACTTTACAGAGAGTGCTTGTTTGTTCTGAGTGTGTGTTTTTGTTTGGTGACAGATGATCCTTGATGCAGTAGAGCAAGTAGGTGGAATTTATGTGGTGACTGCAGATCATGGTAACGCTGAGGACATGGTAAAGAGAAACAAGAAGGGTGAGCCTATTCTCAAGGATGGCGAAGTTCAGATCCTAACATCACACACTCTTCAGCCGGTAAGCTATATCACTCTGTTTTTATTCTAATTTTTCATTTTGCAAAGTTATATGACTGGTTATTTCCGAACGAACATTTGCTGATTGTACAACTCATATTTCTCTTTTAAACTATTGAACTGAGTTAGTGGACATAGCATCAAAATCATGAACTTTAATGAACGGATTATATAGAGAATGGTACTTTTGTTGAAATATACCTAATAATATGCCTTTACTCTGGGATATTGCTCATGTTGATGCTGCTTTGCTTATTTAAGACGGTTCTTATTCTAGATTATGCTCTTCTGATCAGTGACATCAAGGCATGGGTCCTACTTTAAATCATAGAGATTCAAAACTTCTCATATAAAATCATTGATTATATAATTTCACCATGCAGTAGGGCGTATAAATTATTATGTTTGATTTATGTTGGACTTCGATCATTTTTTTTGTTGTGTTTATGCTGTAGTAATATTTTACCAATAATGTGAAAAACTGCAAAATGGTATAGTGAATATTATTTAAATATTTGATTTTGAATCAGGTGCCCATTGCAATTGGAGGCCCTGGGTTAGCAGCAGGTGTGAAATTCCGCAATGATGTCCCAAGTGGAGGACTAGCAAATGTAGCGGCAACTGTGATGAATCTGCATGGGTTTGTGGCTCCTGATGACTACGAGACGACTCTTATTGAAGTTGTTGACTGAGTGAAATGTGGTTTGGAAAAAATTTTCACCCCGTTTTGAATAATTTCACGGAAACAGTAAACATATGACAATATGTTTAGTTACTTTTTCCAATTTTGCTTATCACCGCCCGCTTATGAGTGGGTTTTAGTCGGTATTGTTATTGCTTTTTTATTTAAGCTGAAACATGGTTGTAAGAAGAATGGTTGATTTACTAAAGTTGCAGTTACTTTATAGTTTCGCATGCCAAAATATAACGAGTGTAAGCCTATATGCCAAGATGCAGCTGTTATCCTTAACCGTTGACCGCTACAATACTTGCACTTCTGATGGTTTACTTTCTTCTCACACTTTTTACATAGACTTTCATCCTTAAAAATATTATAAGATAAGCTTTCTAATATAACTTGGATAAAATTTGTCGGAAGATGTGTCATTTTTCTACCAAATTAACTTCTTTCTACTCAACATTTGTAATTGATTTTTTTTTTGAAAGGCAGATATAGGTGTATATATTTACGCAAAGCTAAAAAGCAAGAGAGCACAGAGGTTTAAGAAATATACAAGAGTGAGGGGAAGAAACCTATACAATTAAATAAGACACCATAAAAGAAACAAAGAAATGGAACCCCTCATGACCACCAGACAACTTCTCGGATCGTAATTCCCCTAGTCAATCTGATACCACCAAGACTGAAGAAAGATAATGAAGAAGCACCCCATGCCCGGAACTAAACTGCGAGAGAGTTAAAAGGGATGAAAAAAACCTGAAAGGTTCAGGAAAAAATCCCCGAACCTAGGGGCCGCGCCACCGGTTTTCACCCTAGGTTGTTTTTGATAACTCTCCAACCAGTTCCGGACCGCCCAAGAAAATCTCAATCCGCCCACTGCTTGCAAAAAGATCATCGAAACCATCATAGTACCAAGCGTGCAAGCATAATCCAAATGCATCCTACAACTCAAACTTCTTCCAGTGGTCCCATGTTAAATCTTTTAAATTTGCTCTACTCGTAATCCACATGTAGCTGAGACTTTGAACCTCCTCTCTGAGTCTTTGCCAAGATGGATGATTTAAGGTTTTTTTTTATTATATATATATATATATATATATGTATGTATGTATGTATATAATGCAATTTATATAGGATATTAAAGAGTATTAAATGTAAAAATAACTCACTTGTAATAAATGGTGACTAAAATATTAAAAGCAAAAGATTTGAAGATGTAGAATTGAACATGGAATTGAATGTGGAATGTGGAATGTGGAATGAACTAGTCATTTACCCGCGCGTTGCTGCGGAACACGCTTTTGCCACGATAAAGTCATGTAGTAATAATAAAAATAATGTATAAGAACAATAAAAATAATAAGATGTATAAATACATAGAACAAAACAAAAACTATATTAATGCAAATAATAACACCCTGAGAACGGTGTTGTAATATAGTAACTTGCTTTAAATGTTCCATGAACGTAAGACATGATGATGAAAGTTATTATATATTCAACGTTATATATAACAAAACGGAAAAAAATAATCAAATCAAATGCTTAAAGGTAAAACCGTAAATGTATGAAAGTTGTTTAATAGAAACATGAGAACCCAAAAGTTTGGTGTCAAAAAATTAAAAATGAAAACTTTAATGGAGGGTCAAAGTTAAAAGATAGAAACTTTAGGGTAAAAATGAAAAGAGACAAAAGTTAAAAGGTGTTGTACTTCATGCACATAAAGTTATATTATGATGGGGGCAAAAGTTAAAAGATAAAAACTTTAGGGATAAAAATAAAAATTGACAAAACTAAAAAAGTGTTGTACTATGTGCATATAAACTTGTGTTGACAAAACTAAAAAAGTGTTATATTATGTGCATATAAACTTGTATTTTCTATATTGCTTTTTAGTATATATATAATATTTGCGCTTCGCACCGAGAGTAAATAGCTAAAAACCATTAAAACTCAAGAAAATACAAACCATTACAAAAGGAAAAAGAAAAGAAAAAAAATACTAAAAGCAATTAAAAGAAAAAAGGAAACGAAAAAAACCAAAAGGAAAAAGAAAACATTTAAAACCCAAAAAATAATAATTTAGTGAGTAAAATATATCCGTGCTTCACACTGGGAATAAATAGCTAAAAAGCCATTAAAACCAAAGAAAATACAAACCATTACAAAAGAAAAAAAAATAAAAGCAATTAAAAGCAAAAAAAGAAAGGAAAAAAAAATACAAAAGAACAAAGAAAAAATAAAATATTTAAAACCAAAAAAAAATTAAAAAATCGGACCCCTTAGCTACCATAGTAGCTACAGTGGATTGTGAGTAGCATTGTAGCACCAACAATTTATGCTTTGTTAAAAAAAGAAAGAAATTTTTTTTACTGGGGCCCATCTCTTAGCTACAGTAGTAGTTACAGTGGATTGTGAGTAGCAACGACATTTTATGCTTTGTTTATTATATAATATGTATTTAGTTTGTATTAAAAAGAATCTTCTCGAATCCTCTAATCTATAATACTATATAAAAAAAGAAACCCCAAATTCTCAAAAGATGGATTGATGAGACTAAAATGCCCCTACCTTTTCTTTAATAATTTAAACATCTCTACCAAATACCCTTAATGAAATAAATTACAACATAGATCTTTCAACCTTTAAAATAACTACACTACCCCTTCTACATCAATTACTTTTACATTCACCACCACATCACCACCGCAGCTCGTAGCCCCGCACCGCCGCCGCCACCACCGTCGCCGCCACGCATCGCGCGGGCATGGGTCTATTTAGTATTATGTGAGTACGGTTTGGTTAGGTTTGGTTTTTGATTAAAACCGAAAATCAAACCGATATAATTCGGTTTTTGAAACTAAAACCATTGGGTTCGGTTTTTTCAGTTTCGGTCTATTTCGGTTCGTTTTTTTCGATTTTAGTCGTTTTTTAACCACTCGTGGATTTGAGCCAACTTGGGTTAGAAAAGTTTAAAGTTTATACCATATGATTACACTACAATTTCAGTAACTTTTCCAAACAATATTAGTAACAAAAACAATATAACAATGACAATATTTCCATCAAAATAAGTTGTAAAAAACTCAAATATTTATTTCAAACAAACTTCATATATAACTATTTATATCTTTTACGCGTTGTTTCAATATGCAATTTATTAAACCGAATCGATCGTGTTGTGTATTTTCACCTAAAACATAAAAATGATATTATTTTGTACACTAAAAAAACAAATATATTAACATATTTACAAAGAATGAATAATAAAATGATATAAATATAAAATAAAATAAACAATATATATTTTTGGTTTGGTTCGGTTTTTATGGTTCGGTTTTCATTTAAAATCGAAACCAAACCAAAACTTTCGGTTTTTAGAAAATCAAAACCAAAAACCATTGGTCTTTTTGGTTCGGATTTTTCGGTTTTCATGGTTTTTTTCTTCGGTTTTTGCTCACTTCTACTAGTGGATTACTTCCCGTGGTTATTACTTCTAAACTTGAGTAGGTTTTCTTTGTAAAAATTCTTGTTGTCTTGTTTGATTATTTGGTTGAATAATTACTGGATTTTGGAAGTTCATATTTTCCTAGCAGGTTACCACAAGTAAAAGAGTTTAGGGCATTCCACATATAGACTAACTCTCATCAATTTTTGCAAGAATAGTAGGAAGATTATTATTATTATTATTGATAATAGAATTATTACAAGAGATCAATCATTCATCAGATAGATGAATAGATACCGAAATCATATATACCAAAGTAATATATATGCATAAAAGATAGAAATACAGATGATACAATACTGAGAAGAATGTGAATATGATGATGAACTAAAGAATGAAAGATGGATCTAATTAGGGATTGACACCAGTGTATATAGCAGCAGAATTTTCATATAAGCCCTTGCACTTACATGTAAGCTTTAACAGCTTCAAACTTTAACTTGAACAGGAATAGTCCCTTGACTTCATTTCTTTTATAACCTTTAAACCTTCAATATTAAAACACAACTTGTATTAATAACAAAACCAATAAATCAAGATGAACTTGCATTTGGAACAGGTTCTTTCATTTACATGTTGTAGAAACCATTTTACCTAAATCAATCGGTCTCAAGTGCAGAAAAAAATTTCATTCCATTTCTTAATTTTTCAATGAATTTTATTTTTTTTTATTAAGATTATAAATAAAAATATGTCTTTAAAATAATATATGATCGAGTTTTGGTCAAATAAAACAAGTATTAAAATAAAACAAATAAAACAATCATTTTTTTTAAATTGACAATCGCTATGCATCATGAAAATCTTCGTACATCACTGTATATACTTGTGCTCTATGAATCTTCGTGCATCAATTTTATCATGATCCAATAGTTAAGATGTTATCCTATTTTTTTTTACTTTAATATACTTGTTTGTTTTACAACATTGCCTGGGCCTTCAAAGAAAGTTAAAATTAAAACTATGCAATTGTTTGTTTGCATTGGCCCATTAGCAGCAAAACAATAGGAGCCCGTCATCACAAACTTTGCAAGTTGCAACTGAAGTAATAAAATACGATCCATTCAAAAAAAAAAAAAAAAGTTATAAAATATGATACTACTTTCTAATCACAAGGTTCAAGATTTTTTTTATTTATTTCTTTATTTTAGTAAACAAGGCTCAAGATCACTGCACGAAAAACTCAAGCACCAAGTAAAGTTCTTTTAAAAAGAACCAACATGACCACACAAGCCTTTTCGATTTTATTGTCTGTTTTCTTTTTTTTGTTTGCTAAACATAACCAATGGTTAAGAAACAATAAAATGTTATACATAACGGTTGAAAGTTATTTTTAAGGTACGATTATTTTTAAGGGTAAATGCCAAAAACGAACAATATACTTTCACTTTTATCCCAAGGTAGGTAATGCAGTGTTATAAATATCAATATAGGTAGTAAACTCTTAAAAGAATTTCCACTATAAGTAATATGGTAACCGATTAACGGTTCAACCGATAAACTTGATTTTTTTTTAGGTATTAAACTTTTAAAATCTGTACCATTATAGGTAGTAAACTTGAAACTTTCAAGTTTGTTCCAGTATAGGTAATGTTGTAAGTGCCACGCGTCAACCATATAAGTGAAATAAACTTTATCTGATAAAAAAGTTAGTAAATTCATATTAACACATAAACATAAAGTACATTATCTAAATTGATATTTTACAGAATATATTACCTACTTTATGACAAAGGTGAAAGTACGTTAGCTATTTTATGATCTTTACCCTTATTTTTATGTGTAATGTTTTACTGCGTGTTAACCATAGTCCTTAATCAATGTTTGACCTTTGATGCTCCCATTCTTTAATATTTTAATTGTTGCAACCACTTTGACAATGTTGGTGGTTGATATATGAAAATGTAAGTTCATAACAAATCGGTTGGTTCATAAATGATACAGAAAAGAAAGTTAAAAAAACTCATGGAGAAAACGTGTAAAAGCTCCGATTTAGAGTTACACGGTTATAAACACCAAAATGGAGCTAAAAGCCTACACAACACGTACGTACTCACGGGTCTTGAAAAGAAGAGTATACGCCTATGCGGCTATGCTCGACCATTGGGCCTACAACGAAACGATCATATCATATTATTGTTTTATACTTTCTTTTTTACGTGTGTGGTTAAAAGTAAATAACTCAGGGATTTTTTTTTTAACGATCTTCTGAAATCACTGACGGACCATAGGCTGGAATATCATTGTGTCACCAGTAGCTCACCCGATCATGTTCCAACAGAGAAACACGTAAGGAAAAAACCCATCAATATGAGAAAACCCATGAGAAGAATTGAACCCATGAGTCCATGACCTTCTGGTCACATGGCCTTATGCTTTGTTAGTCTTTTTTTAGTATTTGATTAACTACACATCTCATAAATGCTTCAGTGTTTTAGTTAGCAGATGACGGTGTATGCAATCAAACGAATAGGTCCAATCTTGTGATTAATATATCAAAACATCGATAGCAACTAACATTTAATATACATGTTCAAAACCAATGTATGACAATAATACATTACATACACCGATAGCGTAGTTGAGGTGACCTTTTAATTAGTAATGCAACCGTACCACTTTAGGGTTTATCCCAACGGTGATCCTGATCGATCGATGCATGCATGATGTGTATTTCCTTCACAAATACCACCACAAGATTGTATGGTTGTGGTGCCTGATTAAAACACGCTTTAGTGGCCTGACTAAAGCAAAAGTATTAGACCTCACAATTTAGAAGGCCTCAAAAATTTTTATTTTATAGATATGATCTTAATTAAAACAATAATCTTTTTGGAGTAATGATATATATGCCTAATTCATATGCCTAAAAACATGCCTAATCCATACATTACATGACACATGTTTTTCACTAATTCTCTTTCATCATCTCTACCTTTGATCTTGCCACATGTATTGATCTCCTTTGTAGGCCTATCTTTAGGCATACAAATTAGGCACATTAATCATTTTCCTTAATATTATATAATTGCTGACTAAATTATTATTATGCATATTGGGAAATATTTTATTTTATTAATAGATAGATCTCGATTCATACAGTACAAAGTATTAGTTAAATAATATTTGGAAATCAACAAAGTTGGTATTTGTCTTTAAATTAACTTGTTTTCCACGTACTATAGATGTACGTAACCAACCACGTACATGACATTATGACAAGGCTCCTAAAATGGCAAATATTAGTAGCCTAAATAATAAAAAGTACCCATGTAGGCCACTAACCCTTTCCATTATTTTTATTACCAAGTAACATATATAAATTTTGAGGTCCAAATTAATCAAAAGAGATCATCGATATTCATATATAGTTTCATCACTACCAACAACTAACCATTGTAACATCTGTTCTAAACACATTCATCATTTTTCGACCAAAGTATATATAATCTTCTTGAAGCACAAGTTAGTTCCCTTGCTTGCGGAATAAATCCGAAAACAAGTATAACATACAGATCGAAGAGACAATCGTGACATCAATATATATAGTTACGAGTTGAAAGTGAGCTATAATAGACAAGATCAAAATGGCGACGGGAAATGCAATGGGATATATGCTTTCTCAAGGTGGTTTATTTGAAGGATGCATAAATTCCGACGATTTGGGACCCTCTCGAAGACCCTACCATCGAAACTGCAATTGTCCCCTTCATAAGATGCACGAGCATCATTCTCGCGCACCTCCTGTAACTCGTGTTTCATACCGTGCAAGACATGTTAGTAACAAAGGTTCTCTAGCCATGATGGTTTCAAGAAATGACTATTTGTTAGAAGCACGGTTAAATGGATCACTGTTAGAAGCAACAAATGTCGTCCAACATGGTTTGAATGGATTGCTAACCCAAAAAAATTGTAATTATTGTAACACCTTTTTCTAACATCTTGCTAGTTGTTAATGAATTTTTGCTGTTCAAAAGAAAAGAAATGACTATTTGCTGTCTAGTCATTTCTTGTCAATGTGGCCAGCAACCAAAGTAATGTGTCAAGAGAGCTGGTCGATGTTTAATTTTGAAGGTGATGAATATATATCATAAATATTGACAAATACTAGTACTTTTTTTCCCGCATTGTATTCAAATTCTTTATTAAACTCTATCATGGTTTCATAATATATGCGATTTGGGTCTAATTGGGGTATACAACGCATATAACGAGTATTGTTGTTATATATGGTTATTGATTTCTACGCAAATTGATTGGTTTTATCTATAATTTGTGACATTTATACTACACTAAAAGTGTCTCCACGATCGATCAAACGGGAAAATAAGCATAAAATGTAATGGTTTTAGTAAAGCAACTTACAGAGCCCATTTCCAAAGATCCTGATCAAAGAGGCTACCTAGTATAGAACCACAAAACATGTACGGTGTATCTATGTATCTAAGTGGAAAACGGAAGAGTAGAGGCTTTTTAAGCCTTGTAGAACACGATAGTCAACAAACCAAGTTGCAAAAGTAGTATTCTTGAGCTTCTGAAATTGGGCGTGTGATCTTTTTAGGACTAGAGTTTGAGAAACCCAGGTCCTAAAGAAACCACAAACCGAGTTTTGGAATCTCGGAAATACTATTTTTGCTTGGTTTGTTGATTACCGTCTTTTTCAAAGGCTTTTGTACTATTCCAAAAAAATTGGGTATCTAAAGCTAGTTTTACAAATTGACCCAAAAGGTCCAACAACATATTAGATGTGTAAGTCCCAACAGACCAATATATTTAAAAAATAGAAACAAAACCAAAAACAATCTTTAAATTAAACAAAATGCAAGCACTTTATCAAGCGTACACACGCAGAACACACACATGCATGCAACCCCGACCTTCCACACGCACGCATTTTTATTTTTACATGGATCTTTCTAAAGCGCAGTCTTTCGATCTATCTTTAGTTACAGGTAAGACTGTCTATATATCATATTCATATACCTCGCTCATGACGAAATTAGATAGCGTTGTTGTTGAAAATTCAAATTCTAAATTCTTTTAACAAGTCGATGCGAAGAGTATAGAAGTATCTTAACAGCTGTTATTTGTTACAATGAGAGCCATGTTTGTTTTGGTTACTTACTCTTGGGACAATATATCTAATCAGTATTATATATTTCAAGTGTTGACATGACTTGCTACCAAATTAGCATAAAACCGGATTAATATAAAAATAAAATAAAATAAAATAACCAAAAAAAAAAAATAAATTTATAAAGAAGTAACGTGCCTTATTTCTGATCAATTAGACTTGCAATAAGTTGCATTGTTACACATCTCTATCATAAATTAATATAAAAATAAAATAAAATAAAATAAAAATTCACATCTCACAATACTATACCCATATTTTGATATATTAATTTCATCTATATCGATCCGTTAAACATATATAGATGAAGTGAGACGGATATCCATAGAGTTAATTGGGTCGCAATTGTCATCCTTACTCACACAAATTGTGGTAAATGCTCTGCGTTAATTTGTTGTCGACAAGTAGGAAATCTATCACTTAATTAATTTGTTACAAAAAGATAAAAATTAAGGCCGGTAGTTTCACTGTTTTCCCTCGTTAAACTATTGACATATCAATTTTCGGACCTTGCGCACAAGATTTGTCGCAACGGAATTTCCATGGGAAAGAAATTGTAGAAAAATTATAAAGGTGACTAATTTGATAGTACTGTAAACATATCTAAAAATATGGTGATGATACATGACAGATCAAATATTAAGTTATTGTAACTACTGCCTCTTCAAATAAGAAGACATGTTTTAAAGATATTGCTTAAAGTCACTTAAATATATTTTCATTTTACTCAACAAATGCCATTTATTTTCATGCATGGGTACGGTGATCTTTTTATCTTATATACAGTAGGGTTAACTGTTAAGCCATACAAAATTTGGATGACTAGCTTTGTCAATAGACTAGGACGACGGAAAATTAAAATCATCAGGATAGGAGTTATTTGAGAACTTTCCTTTTGATGGTAAAACTGTCTATTCGATCATTTGTTAAATATAACTTAGACTAAGATAAAGATGAAAAAAATAAAGGTTTAAATAAATGATAAATTTAAATAAAAGTTTAAAATTAACGATGAAGTGGAAAAAATACTTGTATAGTAAGTATTAAAATTATTTATTAGTAAGACTAGCATGGTACCCGCGCAATGCGACGGAGGTGGTGGGTACGACGGTCTGGTGGTGGCGGCGACTGGTGGTGGTGGCAGCAACTATCAGTGGTGGCGGCGGCGGTGAGTGGTGTTGGTTGATGTAAAATGTAATTGATGTAAAAAGTGACAGTGAAGATATTTTAGAAGATAAGAGACTGAGAGTGTAATTTAATCATTAAGGATACTTTGGACAATTTACATGTCCCAAAATGTATAACATTCAACAGGAGGATAGAATTTTTTAATAGACAGTATAGATGATGATAACGTAGATAAGTGTAGAAACCAACTTATTGACATGCATGTACATAAAATATTCCCTTAATTTCGTTACTCTTTATTAGTATAGAATACTAATAAAAGAGTAACTCAGTTCATCTGAAACGCAATTTTTTTCGGTCCAATTTGTTGAACCACACCCATTTGGATTCACCGAACCACCCCTTACCAGTTCGTCATTTTTTGTCTTCGATTCGCTAACCAAATCGAACCCAATTCGCGAATGAACCGTGAATCGATCGGTTCGTCGAACCAAAAACGAAATTCGCACTACATTCAATGAATCATGTTACTATGGTAGAGATAGATAGATAGATAGATCGATGTGGCTAGAAATATATTTGAAATGGATACATGACAAGTAGGTACGTGCAATAAATTATACAAAGTCGACAAAATCGTAAACTTTGACTCTGTATCAGATTATTGTATGTCAACTGCCTTTATGTATATGTATATACGTAGTACAAATAAATAAATTCTAAAAAATCAATAATATCGGGAGATATATAAAGGATCATTAAATTGTTGACCTTCCCAACTATATTGAATGATAAGAGCGGTTTTTGGTTGCATCTCACACCTACCTTCCTACCTCTTTAAATTTATGACTTTATTATTGTCTCCAACTGTATTTCTTATTGTTATTTTGTAATATACTCATCTACCCTTATTATTATTATTATTATTATTATTATTATTATTATTATTATTATTATTGAACGGTCAACAAAACCAATTTTATTAATCAATCTCGATACTACCGAGGTGGTAGATTTGCCACTCCCGTATATTACATGTTATTTTTATTATTATTTATTTCATTTTTCTTTCTTTTGGTGTCAATTTTATACGCCATGCCTGTTTATCAAATTGATATAACTATATATATAATCTATAAAGGTGAAGGGTGTCCATGACAAGATGTCAAATTTTGACATGGAAACACCCAATAACATGATGCCACATAGCCCAAAAAACCTCATGCCAAAACTTGTCAATTTATAGGGTGTGGGGATGCCGCATAGATCCGCATAGTGATACCGATTTGGGACAAAGAGGGACAAAATTCAAAAAAAAAAAGGTCACATGCACGCACTCATACAACCCAACGTCTCTTTCTATCGGCATAGTAGTGCCGATTTTACATGCCGCATGCTGATGCTTGCTGATATGTAAGGGATGAAATGTTACATACCGATCTTTAGTATCAAAGATGTATGCCGCTCACACCCTACACCCCCCTAAGGATGGGCGACCTTTACTGCTCATGGCTTATGGTTAACTGCTCTTTCATGAAATAAAAGGTGTTGGATGCAAATTTAATGCATACCCTTGTGAGGTCATGTCTTCCAGACTTAGGGGCGGGCAGGCATAGGCGGGTTAAAACTAGAGTAACAAAACCCTTAAAGCTAAGATTCGGTAGCTGGAATGTAGGTACCCTTACTGGTAAACTTTTAGAACTAGGAGATACCCTAGCTAGGTGTAAGATCGACATCGCTTGCTTTCAAGAAACTAAGTGGAAGGGGAATAACACTAGAGAGGGAAATGGATACAAGCTATGGTATTCGGGAGCGTCTTCAGCGAGAAACGGTGTGGGTATCATCGTGGCGGGACGACTTAAAGACTTTGTAGTGCACGTAGATAGGCATGATGATAGGTTGATGTTGTTGAGATTGGTGATACAAGAGGAGACCATAAACGTGATATGCGCATATGCTCCCCAGTCGG
>JAOXNX010000032.1:21337202-21349006 GCA_028566075.1 Solidago caesia
CATTCCTTAGCTTGGGCATGGAAGCGGTTCCTAAGCCATTCCTTAGCTTGGGCATGGAAGCGGTTCCTAAGCCATTCCTTAGCTTGGGCATGGAAGCGGTTCCTAAGCCATTCCTTAGCTTGGGCATGGAAGCGGTTCCTAAGCCATTCCTTAGCTTGGGCATGGAAGCGGTTCCTAAGCCATTCTTTAGCTTGGGCATGGAGGCGCTTCCTTCGCATTGAGACAAGGTTAGGCTCGACACCTCGCAAGTCTTCCACCTCGCTAGTTGGATAGCCTCTCTTTACAAGGTTGGTTTAGACCATACCTCATCACTTTAACTTGTTGTATTTTTTTCTTTGGTTTCATTTTTTTTTTGGTAACATTTTGTCGGTGGTTCGGTTTTGAACCAATTTTCTTACATTTGTTTTACATAGATTTTTTTTGGAATTCTTATTTCCTTTAAATTTTGTGTTGTATTTTTTTTTTTTGGCTTGATTTTTTGCTCTTTTTGGTAACATTTTGACTTTTGATGGTTCGTTTTGAACCAACTTTTTACATGTCGAAAACATCTAGCCGATTACCACAATAAGCTTAAACACAATGATGTCGCCCATCGGGCGGGGTCCGAACCTAGTTAATTTTAATTGCTCCTCGACAACCTAAAATTCAATTGAACCACATAAATCATTTAACACGAGTTTGACTACTTTTGTTTATTGAAAGTTGGATTAAATCCTCTATAATCATTAGTAGATGAAATAGTACTTGGGAAAATTGAAGACTTTGAAGTTTAAGTTTAAATCCTGTTGTGAGTAAAAATGCTGATGGGAATGAAAACAAAGGTTTTCCTAAAATGATTTTCCTCAGGAATTATAGTTAGGTTTATAAAGATGCAATGCCGCTGAACCTAATATTCAAAAAAAGTTATTAAAAATGGACCAATCAAATTTAAACATTTATAACAAATATTAAATTTAGTAGTTCATTATCAAATGATCTAATTGTGTCGCAAAACCAATTGTAAAAAATAAATGTCAATCTTTACCTATAATTAAGTGAAAATTGTGATCTTATGTGGATTTTCATGAGCAATGACAAGTCATTATTGATCCCATGTGGAAACTAGCATATCTTACTTGCCATTTTTTTAAAATTATGAAACTTTTTTTTTTGGATTTTTTTAATGACAGCCCTTGGGGCTGTCAATAACCTGCATAAAAAACTTGTATCTTCTATATCAAAAAGCCACCCCTGAATATAGATTGAATGTTTAAATATCTATATTTGAATTTGAGTATTTTATTATGGAAGTTTTAATTTAAATGAGTTTGAATTGTTTGATTATTAGTGTTAAGATAGAAATGTTTTTATACTTTGTACTAAAAATTTACCTCCATCTTTTTAGATATACTAGATGGAAGCCCGCGCGATGCGGCGGTGATGGTGTTAACGGTGGTGGTAGCGGTGACGGTGTGGTAATGGCGGTGACGGCGGCGGCAGCGACGGGTAGTGGGGGTGGTGTGGGCGGCAGTGGCGGCGACGACAGGTGGCGGTGGTGTCGATAGCAGTATAGTTAATATGTAAAAATAATTGATGTAAAAGGGGTAGTGTAATTATTTTAAGGGTTGAAGAATGTATGTTGTAAATAATAGTTATTTTAAAGGTTGAAGGATATATATTGTAAATAATTTCATTAAGGGTATTATAGGTATTTAAGTGGAGATATTTAAATTAGTTAATAAATGATAAGGGCAAAATAGGAACTTCAGTAGGCTTTTTTGAGAAAAAGGGGAAGGGGTTCCCCCTTTATTAAGTAGTATAGATATATAGATTAAATATCACAATATTTTAATAATATGGACCCTCCCAATAAATACTGCTTTTTGACAAGAAGTAATAGTTAAATAAACTATTTAATAAATGCATACAAGTAAATCTTTTATGGGTTTTAAGTCCTAATACTACGACGGTATATAAGGAGGTTAAAATGTAGACAGTCTTACCCCTACCTAAGGTAGAGAGGCTGCTTCCAGGTTATATCTAAAATAGAAAATGATCTCCGGCCTTGCAAGGCATGAAGATAGAACCATTAACCTCTGTCTCCAAAGGTAATGGTGTTAACCATTTGATCAAACATTGCTGGTTGTTATTTAATAAATGCATATAGTCTGAAATAACCTGAAATAAATTTTCAAAACTTATTACTGTATTACCAAAGATTATTTCTTTGACGAGTCTACAATGTTTTTTCTAACCATAGACTTTTGTATTATAACAAGTCGTCTCCTTAGATAACCTTATGACCCACAATTAAAGAAATAATTCGGTATATTATAAGTTACCTTGAAGCTTTAATTGTTGGAGAATACTCATATATATATAGTCATATATTTAATATGTAAACGGGTAAATAATGAGATTTTTTTTTTAGGTTATTTGAGAATTATGATTTTTTTTTTATAACTCAGATGTATACTGAATATTTCTGTAACCTGATCATTGCTAGGAATTTTACTTGAGTAAGTTTCAAACCTAAAACCTCCTTATATGTTGTTTAAAAATCATATTTAATATGTGAATCTGAATTAGAAAGTTGTTGAGCATAAGTTTCTCGGATAGTACAAAAGATAAAGCTAAATATACATATAACAAATAACAAATACTACTATACAATACTAATACAACACAAGTATAGAATAAAAGCGCAAGATTTAAAGACATACCCAGTTTTTTAGGAACATGGTGATTTTAAGAGCCTTGGAAACAGGAACACCATGATGAACATCATAACCTTTGATTCTGGGCATATCTGGAATTTTATCCACAAACATTTTCAGCTGAGATGGACTTACTAGGCCTACATCTCCATAAACAGCCACAAACACGCACAAAATATGAACTACAACGACAGTATGAATCATTTTGTGTTCCGGTTAATTTATACCCCTTCTCTGTATTTGCATGAACTTGAACACACACTCTGTGTGTGTGTTTTTTTTTTTTGAGTGAGTAAGAAAGAAAGAAAGAAAGAAAGTACTAGAGAAACTTGTGTGTGCTACTAATTAATGGAATTAGATTCATATATATTGAGTGTGAATATGATAATGATTGGGTGGTGTATGTAGTGTGAACTGTGAAGAGAATGTGTTATTTTGCTTCTAAAATGAACACAAAAGAAAAGGCAATTCGTTCAAAACTTTATACTTGTCTTCTTTTCCTTAATTGCTTTCTATAAATACTTTATACTATTTTGCTTGATTAATTTCTTTCTTAAAAAAATAAAATAAATATATTGTGATAATTTGTTGTTATATATAAGAATCATTGTTTTAAACTCTTATACATTAACACGTTTGTACTTATTGTATACTAGAAATGTACCCGCGCAATGCGCGGAGTGGATGATTTTTAAAAAAACTTAAATTATATTGTATATGAAATTCGTAAACTTCATTGAGTACATGCATCAAAAGATGATGGTGACCGGTGACCGGCTTCACCGACCGCCGGTTCTAGATTGTATAACACACGGGTATATAAAAAATATGTTTGTTATTATTGCTAGAATATTTAAAATTGATTACGTAAATTAATATAAAAATAATATATAATTAATTAATATATAAATAATATAAATATTAAATGATATTAAATGATATGATAAATATGGAAATGTTTAAAAAATTTAAAAATTAAGACACTATCCATTTGATTTATAATGTAGTATAGATAATTATATAAAAGAAAATTTCATTCAATTATGTTATATGTGTATATAATCATATTAGCAGTAGCAATCTAGTAACAAAATAATAATTTAAAAGTGGTAGTCACAAACATGTACATATTTGTTACTCTATGGTCGATAATCAACTGTTATCAAGTTTGTATTTTATGAGATTGTGAAAACTCAAGGTTAAAAAGAGCATTAAAAAAAAGAAAAAGAAAACAAAGATAGAAAATCATGCAAGAAGTGAGGATTGAACCTAATACAACCACTATTCCATCAAAACCTAACTTTGTAGGTGTAGAACCACTTGGACTATCTTAACTTTGTGCTATTATTTCATGCATACTAGATATATGTCATTAATGAGCAAGATTATTAGCAGGGCCACAACCCCTCCTAGCCCCCATTAAGTTCCGCTAATGGGTGAGATTATGACAATATAGATAAAAACGATGAGGTGAATTAATGATATAACATCATGTATTGTCTATGATCGATTTGGGTCATCCCCCCATCCCAAAACAAATACCTAATATTCATGGAATTAGAATTAACATTAAAATATCATAAATATTAAATATATACATTCTACAACTGCAAAACTTATGAAACTTCCAAGTTTAAAGTTAAGAGACTAGATCTCGAGGTCTTTGGTTTGAATATCGCTAGCTAACATCTTGAAAGTGGTCAAGGTTATGTTTGAAAATGGTCTTGCAGATAAATCGATTAAACCACATATATTTATGTCAAAAAACTGGTATTTCCCAAATAACCTAAACAGAAGAAATCTCATTCTCTTACTAATTTACCCATAAAGTTAGCCAATGTATTAAAAACCCATTACATACACTAATTTTGTATCTATCTATATTTATCTATATAGAAAAATGATATTTCATTTTACATTTTTATCTATTAATCCCTCTATTCATGTGAATGATAGACATATGCGAAAATAAAAAACCAAAATTACATGAAGGAAAAAATATGAACAAATGAATCTTAACGTATAGAAAGATGACGCGGACACCTATTAAATACAACTAGGATGACATTAAACTCGTATCGTTCTGTATCAGTTTTAAAAATCATCAAAATATGATACTAATTGTGGTTCCATTTGATATTCAATACCACTTTTCAGTACCATGTCCTAACACCGATAAAACCGATCCGGAAAACCAACAAAGTAAGTAAGGATTCCATATAACATTACTCATGTATACAAGTAAGTAATTGAAACAAGTCTTAGGTGTTTACGGTTGAGAGTTGGGTGGACAGCTTTTGTTTGTCAGTCACAGGCACTCTCTCTACAAATCAGACGGTTATTTCCATACTTTCTTTCCCTCGTTCTCTCCGCCCCCAATTCTTCTTAAAATCTCACAATCTCATTCTTCTTTTCAATTTCAATTCCCAAATTTTTATTTTTTCTCTTTAAATTTCAAAACCCTAATTCAATACAAACAACAATAAAATGGCGTCATACGCCGGAGCTAAACTTATCCAGCCACCACTACCTGTTCATCACTCCGGCGGCACTAGATCTCCGGCGGCGGCCATTGCTACGTCATCTAGTTTCCTTGGATCAACCGCTACTCTCCGCCTTACGCCGTCGATTTCCGTCTCTCACCGGAGATCTTCTGCTTCTAACACTGTCGTTGCTGTCTCTGAGGTTGTTAAGGAGAAGAAGATCAAATCCAGTGCTAATAATCTCGTGAGCTCTCTCTCTCTCTCTATATATATATGTATGTATGTATATGTAGGTATGTATACTATTTATGTATCACACACACTGTATGTGTTAATGTTAATTTTGATTTTGATTTAGCTAGAGGTTAAATTAGTTAAATGATGCATGCTAAGCAATTAAATCACTATAGTAACTTTGTAGTTCCTCTTGAATGAGCAAAATCTACATGTGTGTGTGTGTGTGTGTATATACATATCATACTCTGTGTGTTAATTTTGATTAAGTTAAAGTTAAATTAGCTGGTTGATGCACGCTAAGCAATTGAATCAGTATCAGTATAGTAACCATATAGGTATATAGCTCTTTTTGAATTAGCAAATTGTTATATGCATAATGTGTGATGGATAATTGATAAGTTATTATTGACTTTTTTGAAGGAAAATAAGTCTTTCATTAAGCTCCAATTGGGGATGTTATAACAACATATGGTTTTATGTCCCATTCGAGTCATTAAAAACTCCTTTAGATCAAGTATTTTTATTTGATAACTAGTCTTTAGACACGTGTATTCGCACATGTAGCGTAAAAATATCTATGTTTTGTTATATTGTTTGATTTCAGACCTATAACTTGAAATGCAGTAAGTTTAATTAGCGTTGTGTTCAGATTGTTGTGTAGAATGTAAAGATTGATAGAGGAGTTATTAATAATTTGTTGGAGATTTTTTCAGATAAATGATGGAGATTTTTTAAATCTGATGCCTCCTATTGGTCATTAGAAGCCTTATTTTTAAATATATTAAGATTATAATTATTTGTTAATGTGACATTTTTTGTGTCTGCATTTAATATTTATAAAAATCTTTAATATAAAAAAAATATATTTTTCTAAAAAAAGCATCTTTTAACGACCCAAATGAGATACTAAACTAACTTTAATGATCTAGAAGGAACAAATGTTAAAGTAAGTTGTTATTTTAAGCTATAACCCCCATGAATAAATTATAGACTTTATTTATTTTTAAGTTTGTATAAGTATATGCAATACATATGAACATGACATAGTTTATTATAAAATTGATTTGTGGCTTTTGTCTTGGGTGTGCAGCTGCTTACCAAAGAAGAAGGTTTAGAGGTATACGAGGACATGTACTTGGGCAGAGCTTTCGAGGACATGTGCGCACAGATGTATTACAGGGGGAAAATGTTTGGTTTTGTCCATCTGTACAATGGACAAGAAGCCGTTTCTTCGGGTTTCATCAAGCTCTTGAAGAAGGAGGATAGTGTTGTGAGCACTTACCGTGATCATGTTCATGCTCTGAGCAAGGGTGTACCTGCCCGTGCTGTCATGAGTGAGCTTTTTGGGAAGAAAACAGGATGTTGCCGTGGGCAAGGTGGATCTATGCACATGTTCTCTGCTGAACACAATGTTCTTGGTGGGTTTGCCTTTATTGGAGAAGGGATTCCAGTTGCCACAGGTGCAGCATTCACTAGTAAGTACAAAAGGGAAGTTTTGAAAGAAGCTGATTGTGATCATGTCACATTGGCATTCTTTGGAGACGGAACTGCAAATAATGGGCAGTTCTTTGAGTGCTTGAACATGGCAGCTCTATGGAAATTGCCTATCATATTTGTTGTGGAGAACAATCTTTGGGCAATTGGTATGTCCCATCTACGTGCTACTTCAGATCCAGAAATCTGGAAGAAAGGTCCAGCTTTTGGGATGCCGGGAGTCCATGTTGATGGTATGGATGTGTTGAAGGTGAGGGAGGTTGCAAAGGAGGCTATTGGGCGGGCTAGAAGAGGTGAAGGTCCAACATTGGTTGAGTGCGAGACTTACAGGTTTCGAGGACACTCTTTGGCTGATCCTGATGAGCTCCGTAACCCAGGTCAGTTGGTTATGTCTTTAAATCCTATGCTGAAAGCCTTTTTTGATATAAGGCTCGTCCTCCACCTAAATACTGTCTGTTTAATAAGAGGCCATTAGTCTTGGAATATCTTTGGATTGTGTCATATTGAAAATTACACAAAGTTGAAAACCCTTGCTTGTTGGTGGACGCCTAGAAAAAGAATTTCTTATACTTTTGCATGCTGATGTAAAAGGACTAATTTTGTTACTAAATGGGGTGAAAGACATGGTAGTAGACATGCATTTAGAAAACAATTATCTGATTTTTCTGTAATGCCACTTCCATGCTAATCAATATCATCAGTCTGGCTTGATTGTAATGCTAAACGGTTTGTTCCTAGCAACACATAGTGCTAGCAGGTACCACTTTTAGATATATACTGTAACTCTTACCAGCTCTCAAGTCTCGTCATCATGTCATAGTGAGTTCTAGAATTTGAGATCAGACCACCCCTTTTTTGGCACAATATCCATCATTTTAAATCAAGAAGATGAATTTTGTTACTTCATAGACATTAATCGTCTTTTTGGCACCCTACAAAGTGACTAGACCAGATGGCAAAAAGGTGCTGCCTCCTATCCAGGAGGTCCCATGTTCGAGGTCTAATTCACATTTTTTTACAATGTAAACATTAATGTCTGTTATAGCGTGTAGAAAAGAACATCACCGTGTTTGCTAAATGAATGTATAACCATTTGTATTTTCATTTTCGCATCAGTTTGATTCCTTTGGAGAATGGATATACAGAAGTAGTATATTCTTGACCTGTTATACTTTTCACAATTTCACTTGTAGAGTTCGGTTGATATATATGGTTTTTGTTTGACCTTGCAGCTGAGAAAGCCCACTATGCAGCACGAGACCCAATAACACAATTGAAGAAATACCTTCTCGACAGCAAACTGGCTACCGAAGCAGATTTGAAGGCTATAGAGAAGAAGATAGATGAGGTTGTTGAGGAAGCTGTCGAGTTTGCAGATGAAAGCCCTGCACCATCTAGAAGCCAGCTGTTGGAAAATGTGTTTGCTGATCCAAGAGGCTTCGGAATTGGACCTGATGGTAGGTACAGGTGCGAAGACCCTAAGTTCACCGAAGGCACAGCTCAGGTCTAAGCTTTGGTCTGTCTTTTGCCAAAGGGTGTTTTTTTGTTTCATTTTGATTTTCTTCTTTCGTGTATTTTAATGTCAACAAAACCGGTGTTCAAGTTATTGCAATTATGATTGTAGTCTGTATTCTGAAATCGAAAACCTTGTGTTAAAGTTTTATGGTCCCTAGTCTCCCTACTATAAAATTGCGACTTGGTTTTGTAAACAGAACATAAATAAGCATATTATACCTATTTTTTTATAATGGTGGCAAGATTAGCAAGTTCTTCATATCACATCTATGGGTTCTTTCACATTCCTGCTAAAGCATGAACCCCATTCAAGAACTTGCGACTTTCAGCATTCCTATTTCCGTACAGTTTATGCTATTTCGGAAGTAAAACTATATCATATCCGCTCTTCTTGTTATTGGACCCTTGGATCCATTAAAGATGACTGCAGCTGTTCTATTACCAATTCTTCAAGTCTTGACCACACTACCACAGTTCCTAAACATGTCAAGAGGTTTTTTTTTTTTGGTACTTCTAATTTGGTGCGACTTATTCAGTTGTTCTTAGAAATGATCAAGAGTTCAAGACCAATATAAGATTGTGGTTAGTCCCACAAAAGTTAGATGTTAATGTCAAAATACAATAAGAGATTAATCTAAAACATGTATTTGTATTTTGTGTGATAGCGTCTCAAGTTCTTCTAATAAGGTCTAACTAATAAACTATGATGGTAACACTACAAAGTACAAACAGACTTGAACCCACAACGCGAATAGGTTGTAACGTCCTACTGATTCCGTTAGGCTGATTCCGTTAGGCCAGAGGGCAGGGTTATTTTCTACTCGTCTAACAGAGTAGACACACAAGGCACAGTATTACTTGCTCCCAAAATTTTCCAGATTAGCTACCAATGCAACAATTTAATTAAGCCTTTTGCTCATCTCTTTCCAGTGATCCTCGTACATATTCCCTCGTGTTTTTTTTTATAGCTCAAATTATTACTGCTTCAATCATCCATAGAGAATAGGTATAATGCATTAAAACACTTGCAATGGACTGGAAAAAAAAAAAAAAACTGTTTAGCTCCTGTAATTCGCTTTTCATTAATTTAAGAAATTTTCTTACTTTTTAACCAGCCATATTTTAGCACCATATATTTATGACCCTGCCCCGTTAATTATTTTGACCCGTACCATCAATAAAAAATACGAGTACATCATTTTTCAAAAAAATTACACTAACATCGATTTACCGGATCCATAGCCCGGGCTACCCCTATTTATAATGTAGTTCCGCCCATGCATCAATAGCACTACAATCATAGATAACTTTTCCTCATGAAAAACTTACTTGCAAACATTATTATCCACAATTTGGCAATGGATCTTTAGTTTTTCCTTTTTAGACATTTACTATGTATTTTAGTATAAATGAACGCTAAAAGAGCTTCTTATCAAAATGAGTATTTACATAATGCAAGTGGCTTAATCAATTTAAGTAACAAATTGTCCATTTTATACTTTGTTTAGTTCTACAAATTTATGCGCTCAGAATACTGTGATGATGAGCTTCAACACAAGTATGAGATTTAGAAGAACGATCGGGTGAAAGCAGAGATCGAGGGTGTTGAAGACTATGAAGTTTTTTACAGTACTGAAGAGCATCTGTTTTTTTGTTTTCTGTTTTGACATCTTTTGCAGTCGAGGATTAAGTGATCAAAAACGATTAAGTGAACAAAGAAGGGTCAACACCAACAGTAATATAGTATTTGTATACAAACATAGACGAATACGATCTAAAAATACATTCTCTATAATCAACCAAACAATTACATAGGCAACTTCCATAGTTATGGGGTGTTCAGAATTGCTACACAAACTGCTTATCAGCTTATTTACTTATTAAAAACAAGCGGTTTAAGGTAGACCACTTGAAGCTGCTTACTCAAAGACAACTGATATATTTCACTCTCAAATAATCAAATAATTAAGCAGTCACATATCGCAATAAGCAGATAAACAGTTTTCATAACGAATCCCAAACACCCTTTTATTTCAGAACTAGAGTTTAATTGTTCTTGTAATGGCAGCTTTGATCCGCAATCTTTCTATTGAAAATATCGATTTTCAAATTGCATGTTGAAGTAGACACAACATGAATATTGAACAGATTTAGTATACGTACTTTACCCGAGATTTTAGTATAAGTCGAAATAGGAAAGGTACCACTTATTATATCACCATAAACATCAAGATTTGTAAACAACCGGTCAGCAAAGACTGTAACAGTGAGGTTCATTGGTTTTGTATCGTCTGAGCTAATCTTCCCAGCTGGGATAGGAACATTACCAATGTCACGGCCTTTGTACCGAATAGCTGCTGAGCTGTTTTTGTATGATATGCTAACTTTGTTCGGGTTTTTAATGGTGAGCTGTATGTCTAGTGATATGTTTATGGAAACCTTAAGCGGTATGAGGTCGATGGTGGCATTAAAGTCTTTGAGGAGCACTGAGTTGACGGTTGTTATCGGTTTTTTGAACTTGAAGACAGTGAGAGCCAGAATGAGGATGATGAGACCGAAGGCGAGTAGGGTGAGGGTGATCATCAAACATACGCATTTCCGTCGTTTGGATCTCCGGGAAGGGTTGTCGGCGCCGGTGGGTATGGCATTGGTGGTCTCTTCATCTGTAGTCTTGTGTTTTGTTTTGCCATGCATTTTGCAAAATTTTGGGCGTTCTTAATTGACTAACATGCTCTTATATGTTTGTTTAGAATAAATAATTCATTGAAACGATATGGCACACATTATACTTTAAAACTTATTATATAATATGTATAGAACTTTTAATTATTGTTATCATATATATGTATACACTATGTCATGCATTCGACCTATTTTGCTGACATGACAACCATATATATTTTATCAATTTATAAGTCATTAAAAAAGTCTAAAACATATGATACTAATAAAAATTTAAATTTCACTGCACATAACAATGTTTAAAATTAGATACACACTATAATTTTTCCACTCATCTTAAAAACTTAAACCCATTTTGATTATTTCAAAATACACTTATATATTTAAAAAGAAAATCATCACAACAAAAAAGGTTGGAAAATGGAACATCAAGAAGTGGCATAGTCTTACAAGTAAACATGGAAAGCAATAGTTTCTGGTAAGCGTACAAGATTTCACCAATATTGAAAACGCCATGCTTTGAATAAGATACTCCGTAATGTTTTTCTGTGTCTTATTTATGTTCAAAATACTTCTTTTAGATGTAGAAGTTAAACTTAAGGTAAAACAAGTTTTTAAGGTAAAACAAGTATTAAGGTAAAACAAGTAAGATAAGATCTTGACCATTAGATCATGATAAAATTGATGCACGAAGATT
>JAOXNX010000032.1:21356337-21369067 GCA_028566075.1 Solidago caesia
TTTTTCATCCAAACACTTTTTTAGATTATTTGTGTTTTACAAACGTAATAATCAAATAATCACTTCAAAACGTAATCACAAACACCCTCTTAATAAATCAAAAAGGACAATGTGCCACATTTTGTTTAAATAATATTTCAATCCTGTTTTAGTTTATTGATGATATATATATATATATATATATATAGACAGATAGATAGATAGATATTTTTTTTACCCTCTAAAGATGTGTCTTAGATCATCGTTAATATTTAATTTTTTGGAGAAATTCTAAGTTAATTGCTTAAAAGTTAACAGATATACTTAATAAATTTTTTTTAAAAAGTTTTTTTTAAAAGAAAAAAGTTGGATAGTTTTTATTGTTCAAAAGAAAGTATGATCCCTAAATTTTAAAAATAAAGAAACTTGGATACTTTTTATTGCTTAAAAAAAGTTGGATATCAATAATTTAAAAATCAACGAACTTGGATACTTTTTTGTTGCAATTTGCCCTTTTGTAAACCATGCACATGAACTTTATGGGTCTTCTAGAATATTTGTAGGCATGTGATAATAATAAATAACAAAACCATAAATCATAAAATAAAATGACATAAATACACCTAATTAACCAAAGAAGAATGTTATATTACTATTCACTGAAAAAACATGAAGTAAATAACCCACTCACAAAAAACATAATAATAATAATACTAATAAGGTTAGGATGGTCGGAGTACGTAGTGTGGGTAAAGACCGGGTAGTGAAGTACCTTTATGGGTACATCGTCGTCGGGCGTCGGTGTCAAACCCGTGTGAAGGTAGTGTGAATCTAGGGTAAAAAAGCCGCATGAAAGGTAAGATATCTAGTTGATTTGGTATATGATGAGATTTATATGATTGGTGGATTTGAGTTGAGAAGCCTCAATCCATCACGCCGACCATTTTCATTTTACTTAGGGTATTTTATATGGGAAATGATAATAGTACAATTACTTTATATTAATTTACCATAAGGTACACGTTGTGTAACATACAATACAAGCCAATTTTGCATTCACTTGGTTAATATATCATTTGTTATGGTACGAATACCAATTCTCATTTTAATGGGATTTGAGTTGTCATCATTCTATTGGTAAGTGGTGAGGGTGGTGAAGGTACCACTCCTTCCACCCTTATGAGGGATATATATGTAATTCACTCTAATAATTGAAAGTTATAGCTCATTGTACCCATCATCAACAACAAATTTTAATACTTGAAAGTTCTAAATTAATATAAAATTTTGTTAATGTTGTTACATTACATAAATACTATGCTAATAAGAGTATAAAAAGGTTAGTGAAATGTTATCATTACTACATTACACGAATACTATGTAGCTAATATTACTAGCTCATACTAGTAATATGTAAAAAAGTTCAAACAAACTAATTGGAAAATTCAATTTATTAGATATATAATCATACTTGCACCATATATAAGTATTACAGTTACAATATTGGCTAAACCATTTTCTCACATATGATAATCACACTAGTGATTATGAAATATGTTTCAATCTCTTAATTAGTTTGATACATCTTTAAACATGTGTTTTAAACCTGTCAATTATTTTTCCACAAATTTATACGCAAACATAATTCTAGTAAAAGCATTCCCGGAATAATATAGCTTTCCTGAATTTCAAATCTCTGTATTAATATAAGATTTTGCTAATAACATCCCTAAAAACAGTTAATAACATGCATAAAAAAAATGATATCTTTCGTATAAAAAACGTATCCCTAAATTTAGAGTGCATTTAAATTTGTACATTTTTGTTATTACAATATTATTTCTAGCGCCCTCTATGTGCCTACTATTTATATTGTAATTACTACATTTATCTTATACACTTCCAAAATGCAATAGTGAGACCATACCTCGTCTATATATGTAACTTAAAATTTAAAATTTTTAAGTATTACTATAATTAGCATTACTCATTTACGTTATCATTTGATATATATATATATATATGAGAAAAGAGAGTACGTAGCTGTTATATACCTAAGCTTGGGTATAGAACCCCTCACATCTAAATATTTTAATATTTTTTTGTATAATGAATAAATGATGGGGGCCCCTGAATTTTATGGATTAAAAAACTAAAATGTGAGGGGTTGGGTTCTATACCCAAGCTTAGGTATCTAACAGCCACATACCCCCTATCCTCTATATATATATATATATATATATATATTATTTAAAATTAATTTATATAATAGATTTTATTTTAAATATGCTAGTAATAATAACAAATACATATTTATATACTTGTGTGTTAGACAATCCAGAACCAATGATCGGTAAAGCCGGCTGTCGGCCACCATTACCTTTTGACGCATGTACTGAATGAAGTTTACGAATTTTATGTACACTACAATTTAATTTTTTGATAAATCAACCACCACTGCATATTATGCAAGTACACTTCTAGTTCACAATAATCCAAACTTAGATGCCTCAAACAAAAGGGAATTATTTATATATTAATTTATATAATGATTTTTATTTTAAGTATGTCAGCAATATTAATAAACACATATTTATATACATGTATGTTAGACAATCCAGAACCGGTATCGGTAAAACCGGCTGCCGACCACCATCACTTTTTAAAGCTTATACTGAATGAACTTACGACTTTTATGTACAATATAATTTAATTTTTTAATAAATCAACCACCACTACGCATTATGCGGGTAGACTTATAGTTCACAATAATACCAACTTAGATGCCTCAAACAAAAGGGATTAAAATTTATAAAGATTCTTCAACACAAATCATACACGTATCAATAATTTTAGAAATAAATACAACTTAAAAACAAAATATTATCCATTAATTTATCTAATAACAAGATAAATTCTCTAGAAAAGGGCCCGGTTGGAAGGTTACATTGACTTTTTGAAATTTTGTTATTTTCTGCGATTAATTTACCTATATTAAAATGTTGTCACTTGCCTTGATAAAAATTTAATATTACAAGTTATAAAAACTACATTATCAACAAGTTTTTCATAGGATTAAGATATGTTTTTCTTTTGTCATTAACTCATTATGTATGACTAACGACGGCTTAACAAATTTTGTATATATTGGAGACAAAATATTCTATATGATATTAACAAGATTGATTGTGGTCCAAAAATAATAATCTATAAGTTTGTTTTATGGTCTAAAAGCCCACCATATGTAACACGCTTATAAAGTTAGGAACTTGGAATTGGTTTCATGCAAGTTAACAAAAATGAATGACTTGCAAAATCAAGAAAGTTTCTCCTTTTCTACTTCTTCAAAAACCGGGCTTTTCTCCGACGATGAAGATGGTGGTGTCGAGGATGACCATCGCACTAGAAGTCGTATTTTAGACCATTGTCAAAAAGATTACCTTGAAATATCTCTGCCACTATCATCACCGCCACCATCAGCATTGATCACAAAAATCAATCAAAATGCCAAAAAAGAAGAGGAATTTGAATTTTGCTTCTCATTTAATTCTTCGTCGACCATTCGAGACTTTACCACTACCCCCATCGCCACCTCTAGCCATCCATTCCACGACCGAAAAATACCTATGAGCACTTCCACTTGTGCAACTTCTCAAGCGATAGAAGTTCATAAAAAGTACAAACATCACAACAAAAGCAATAATTCAATCCATTACAAAAACATATTTCAAAGAGTGAGTAGCCCACGGTGTCATCAAGCGTTGCTTTCACCATATGTTTTCCAGACTCACATTGACGGTCGAGGAGCAGCTCGATCACAGAGATTCGAAAATGATCTACCAAAACTTAAAAACCGGTACTATTTTCTTTAACGAAACTTATCTTTGACTTTTTCAACCCGTTTAGTCGTTTATATTGTACTAATTGTATTAACAAGTTATATAAAAAAAATAATTAAAAATAAACAGGTTGAAGTCGTATAAACCGCTCAAGAGTGACACTTACATGCTGGCCCAATAGTCTTGTAAAAAAACATATATAAGAGCATAAAATATTATTAACCTGGGGTTAGCCTATTTAATAGAGACTCTTATCTTTTAGAAAAAAGACTAGGGTTCAATCTCTCACACCGATTTTTTCGGTGTTCATTTGAGTAGTTTATAACTAGAGTAGATTTGCTTAAAAAAGTGGATAAAATGTTTGCCGTCTATAAATTACTATATATATATAATTTTGGAAGCCCTCATTTTCTTTTTTTTCTTTTTTTTATAAAAAATTATTCTATATATTATTCCAAGAGTGGTCCTTTGGTTTGTACATTTTTGCATGAATGGTCCCTATGGTTTGTATAATTTGCAACTTCAATCATTTCTTAAGTTCACTAGCACCGATGGTCCCTAAGTTTGAAACATTTAGCAACCATGGTCCAATTTAACAGATCCGTTTATTTTCATCTGTTTCTTTATACTTGCGGTGAAGCCTCTTTTGACGTTTACGACACACCCATCACAAACTTTTTACTTTTATTTTATTTTACTGATTACTAATGCATTCACACTCAATCACTCATTAATTAATATAGTATTATATGTTCTTTTTGCTTTTGTTTTTATTTTCGTATATCAAAAAATTCAGTTGACACATTGATATTACATGTTTTGTAATGTTGGTTTCATAAATTAACAATATTCATTTGGGCTGGAAGCAGCCTCTCTACCTTGGTAGGGGTAAGGCTGTCTACATCTCAACCTCCCCCATACACCATCGAGGTATTGGGGCCCAAAACCCGTGGAAGACGGCAGTGGGCATTCCTTTCCTTTCCTTTTTATTCATTTGGGCGGAATTAAAGTAATCAGATTTATTTTATGAATTGTCAAAGGAACTCAGCTAGGTTGGATGGCATAAGGAAGTTCATGGTGAAACTAACATCCATCAAGAGCATGCTAGGTTCGTCGCTAAATCTCTCTCGACGGCTGCAACCGTCGCCAATTGACAAACTCGACAAGACGACGAAAAAAACTTTCACTGACCACAAGCTAAATAAAATAGACTTGCAGAGAAACTGCGGTCTAATGACCATAAAAAATGACGATAAGAACAATTTTGTGACGAACACTCATGGTCTAAACCGAAGCAAAGAAGAGGAAAAGTCATTCCAGATGATTGGTTTTGGTAAGATGATGGATGTCATTATGAAAAACATTAGAATGAGAAGGTCAAAACAAATGGGTAGCAAAAGCTGTCCAGTCTCGATCAAGTCCTCCCCAATGCACGATACTCGTGATGAAAGAAGGAATTCGTTCTACTCAAGAGATCATTCCATTCAAGCAGCTATTGCACATTGTAAAAAATCATTTGGAAAATGAGAATAGGCACTTTCTTATTATTATTCCACACAAAAAAAATGATCTGTGATGTCGATGAGTTAGGCTGGAAACGGTCTTAACATATGATGTTTAACATCATGTCGATGTTAGCGTAAATGATATTAATTTGCTACATAAGTGAAAACGAACCATCAGCTTTCTTGTAACAATTAACCATATTAGTGCCTTGAAGCAATGTATCTTTTGGGGTGTTTTTGACTATTGTTTTGAATAATAACACCCCTAAAATTACTCATACCCTTTCAATTTAGTGCCTTGAAGCAAAATAAGTTTTTAATCACAAACAAATGGCCTAAAGTTTGATGGCTGTACTTTTTGACATATTACAAGAAACCAAACATTTCATCCACCATCTTCCCCTACCACCATAGAAATCATAAGACGTGGTGGTGTGGCGGCAGGTGGTGATAAAGATGACCTCAACCGTGGCAAATGGTGGTGGTAAGCCAGCACAACGACGTAAGGTTATGGTTGTAGCAGAACCAACGCGTGAATCAGCAGCTGCCTTACATTACGTTCTATCTCATGTCATATTTGACAATGACATATTATATCTTCTTCATGTTGAGAATCCTAACTTTTGGAAGAACAAAATATCATGCTTCATAAAACAATCATCAACATCATCAGCCACGGACGCTAGGGAAGGCATTGGTTGCAATGGTGGAGGTGGTGGCTGCCTTGGCGATAATGTTGACTTTCTTGACCAAATGAAGAGCGCTTGTGAGCTTGTGCACCCGAAGCTCAAGGTGAAGGTGTCTAAAGTTGAGTCAGAGGCTAGGGACAAGGCTTATGTTATTATATCACAAACTAAGGTGCTTGGAATTGATCTTCTTGTCGTAGGAAAGCGTCAAAGCCTGTCTAATGCAATTTTACGGTGAGTTCTTAAATTGTTTTTGCCACTTTTTCACCATATAAGATTTAAACCCACAAAACCACCCAAATATAGTTAAACGTATTTCTTGGTCAACTTGTGGCTGCAGGCAAAGGAGGAACGGGTCAATAAGAGGAGACACGGCAGAGTATTTGGTACAACACAGCAAATGCACTTGTGTTGCAGTGCAAAGAAAGGGCCAAAATGGGGGCTATCTTCTCCATACAAAAACCCATAGAAATTTTTGGCTCTTAGCATAGAAAACTCCTTAATCTTTGTTTTGTCTATTGATATTTGATCTTATGCATCTAAATCCATATTAGTGTGGTATCTTCATTTCTCTGTATTTGCTGCACTAGATTACATGAGTTCTAATAGATGGATACGGCATGCATGTTGTTCTTCTGTAACATTTTTTCTCTTTATGTTTCGGTTTTTACTGGAAAAACCGAAGGATGTGGATTTCGACTGTAAATTAAACACTTGTTATGAAAATTATGAACATGGATTTGTTCCGTTTCTATGGAGACCTTCCAAATATATGTGGAAACTAAGAAACTGCTGTAAGTATTGACAAACGTCTAACAATTTGAACTCGGAATAAACCTTGTGATCTCAAAGTCAAAACTCGATAGAGCGAGTAAAAGAACCTTGTTTCTGCTTCCCCTAAACATGAACAACGTACACATTGTTCATCTTAGAGCAGCTTAAGACCTTAAGTAGACTTATCATGATTTCACCACCCTCCAAGAAGGATAAATCTTTCTGCAACGCTCCCTTCTACATACTTCAGCTATGCTCTTGTCTGGGCAGCTCTGCAGCTACACAGCTTGATCATTATGAACCATCTGATCAACTCTATCCAATTCGATACCAAACCGAATTATGCATAACCACCACCACCTCCTTGCTAAGAATGTACTACAGCAACAGCTTAGTTATAACCTAGCAGAGGACTTTACCTCACTCATAGATAAGATCTTCCAAAATGCGAACTACATTCATATAATCAAGTACTCAACCTTGTCATTCATTGCTTTGCAACGCCATCTGCCCGTTGCGGCTTTCTTTGCCAAATTAGTACACTCAAAATAGAATCTCTCTATTTTTGTCACACCGAACTAACTTTCATCAACACCTCCGCTGTCCTCCACGGCACCTACCAGCTTTCATCAACACAATTTCCATCTTCCAAGGAATCACATATACAGTAACATGTAGTTTCTTGAATGCCATCTCCCAGTTAAAACATCAGAGACAAGTTTCACACATGACTTCAATCTCAGCCAGCAAAGGTGTAAAGGTTTAGAAAAAACACATAATTTACCTTCCGCAAATCTGCCGATTACTTTGTCATAAATGCCATTTTCGGTTATTTTACCTAGTAGTTTGCTAAATAATCAGGATCTATCAAACATACAAACATCTGAATATAAAAACTTCAAATTAGATACGCTTCCAAACAATATATTTCTACTGCACATTTTAGTACACCTGATTCCTCAACACAATAAAATAACTTTAATAACGCGCATCCAAATACCTTCCTAACAAGTAAAACAAGATGGATACAAAACCAAACAATTGCATGGATAAAGAATTTACACTCTGGCTAACTGAAGGCAAAAGCAGCCTATCGTTTACAGAAATATACATGCTAAACCTGCATATTCGTGTCCATGTGTGACTGAAACATTTACAGTTCATCGTGCATAGGTTGTTCTAAATTAAAATCATCATTTAAAACTGCAGGTTCGTTGACCTGAGCAAGATGGTTTATAGCAACGTCTGCATCTCCAGCAGCCATGCCAGCTTTAATAGCCCCTATAACTTTTCTCTGCAACTTAAGTATTCCAATCCGCTTTGAAACAACATAAAGAACAGCTAAGGAGAACAACACGAATCCCACAATGAGTATAATCCTGATCACATAAAATTCAACTTTAGAATAATCACAAAGGGAATTGGGCTAGATTTTATCTTTAACGGGCCAAACTGTCATAACTATAAACAACAACATAAAGAACAGCTAAGGAGAACAACACAAATCCCACAATGAGTATAATCCTGCTCACATATAATTCAACTTTAGAATAATCACAAAGGGGATTGGGCTAAATATTATCTTTAACGGGCCAAACTGTCATAACTAAAAACCTTACCCAAAAATGAAACGGGTCAAACGGATTACAAATGTTCTCATTTCCTAACTTGATTCAAGAAAATTTGAATTAATAATAACGGTATAGCTTTAAAATCATATAGCTATAATATCAATCCTTAATAAATATAACAAAAAAGTACATACGTTGACAGACAAACTCGGGCTGACTCGTTTGACCTGCATTTAAAAATAACATGTTTCGACTCGTTTGATCTGCATTACCCAACCCGCTAGAACCACCCATTTCACCACCTCTTCATTAAACTAATAAATTATCCAACCTGTCAAGAACATCTTGGCGCTTCATTGTTGAAAGCAAGTTACGAGTTCGCATCAGTAACGATCGATGACCCTTGTATTCGCTTTCTGCTTTCTTCAACACTCCTGTTGATTCATCTGCATTGAAATAAAATAGAACTTTATTTTCAAAAAATAGCAACACCATCTAGATGACTGGTTAATTTCAAGATACACGCAAGCAAAGTGCATACTACAGATTACAGAAGACTTCAAATTCTTATCTATAAGTAATATGTAGGGGGTGTTTAGAACTGCATTTTTGAACTGCTTATCTGATTATCTTTAATAAACAGGTTCTGCTTTTACCCACCTTTCTTTTTAACCGAACTTAAGAGGCATTTAGTAACAAAGAAATTTCTCTAATTTTCTATTTCATATACCATGACTAAACAGTTATTTTTCCTAAAATTTTTCTAACTTGGGAGGTATTTACTTATAAAGTATAAAAGTGACTTTTCTAGAAAAATCCTATTTGAACATGTTCTCTGTTTTTCAGGTTTTCCATGAAAAACTTTCTTGGCAGCACTCATAGTTTTCTACAACTAAAGACGTCATTAGATTTCCATTTCACATACCATGACTACTTTGTTGACAAAAGAGTCATTTTTACTAGAATAGTCAATATTCATCAAACACCCAAACATCTCATCTGATTCTTGATGTGATATAGCCTTTTCTATTTTAGTTGGAAAAGAACGGTAAGGTCCATCCGAACCCTACAATTAAGAATTAAGAAGAGAGCAAAGCGCCAATGGCGCGCGAAGTGCATGCAGAATGGGTGACTGGCACTCGAGGAACCACGGGGAACTCCATACAGAGCAAACAAGTCTTAGGGAGACGGCCGCACAAGGACCTCAATTCTCATTAGGAGGTCGAACGATAATAAAGCCACAGAAATCATATTGGTGGTATATATTATATAACCCGTATTTATTATATAACCACACAAAAAAGAAGAAAAACTTGAAATATTAATGAGACGAACCAAATGCCATAAGTGTGCTTCCACTCCTTTCAACCTCCTGTAAACAAATTAACAAATGAGGAGGCATGGTGCAGATCATGTTTGTGGGTAAATATATAATTGCTTTTGAAAAAAATAAAAGATAAATGCAAAAAAAGGTTTTGAATAAACAGAAGTGACATGATGAGATGAAGTATAAGAGAAATAACCTGAACCATCATCTGCCTTGTACGGCGAAGACTCTCGGTAATGCTCTCTGCTGCAGATGTCATTCCAGCTTTTGTCCTATTGGTAAAATATAACTTTTAGCACATTTTACGTTACTGTTATTTCTAAAACAATCCACCTGTGTTCTAATCATACTGCATAATGATTTATGACATTATAAAAAAAGAAATACGAGTAACATGATACATACTGTAAATTACGCCTTCGAGCTGTAGACTCTTCTCCACCTCCCAACAGAAGCTCCCTCTGACATCAGATACAACTTGTAAGATCTTCAAAATGATGTATACTTTTTCTAGAATATATCTCAAGACTCGATAAAAAATTTTACAAATCAGAACCTATTTTGCACATGTAGTATCCCTGAACCATCGTCAAAATCAAGTGATGCAAGTAATAATGTCATTAGAGGTGGTAAAACGGGCAGGTCGGGTATCTGGTCAAGGTGGGTTCGGGTCAAAATGGATCTTTAGGACAGGTTGTGTCAGCATGGACATGCACAAACACTTGTTTATCCATTATTTTCAGATTTTATAAATAACTATCGTCTGAAATAAGATTGCAGAAATGTGGGTTCCGGTCAAAATGGGTAATCTTTGAAGAAGTCATGTCAAGATGGACCTAACTGCAAACACTTCATTATCCTTCTTTGTTTGGATTTTATAACTACCACCTCAAATAAGATTGCAAAAACTATATTATTATCATACCTTTTCTGTAATAGACTTGTAAATCGATTTAGAAGGTTTTATGCATTTGAAACACTTCGGAGGAATTTTGACCACCCATTTCGTTTTAGCTTAACCCATTTGATCAGTTAAAGATAAGCATAACCCAACTTGAATAAAAGCTTACATTTAAACTGCTGCGTTTAATTGTCATATCAGGAAGGTAAACAACTATTTAAAATGAAGTTAAAGATATCCAAATAGAGTAAAAGCTTACATTTTGAGTAATGAATAATTATTAAATCAAGTTCATTACCTCTTCTTGGGCAGCTTTCCTCATATTAGCCTTTGCTTGCAGATTAGCATTTCTCAAACTTGACCGCAAACTATATTAGATATGGACAATTGAAAAAGGTTCATTAGCCTTGTATCTAAATAAACTGTTTAGCAGCTTCCTCACTTTCACCTCATTCATAGTTCGGTCACTTGGCTTCCAAATTCTTACCAAAACAGTCCAACTTTCATAAACTGGGATAATACCATTCAATTTTGGGAATCATTACAACCACCATTCAACTTAATCAACATATTACATGTTTTTCAAATGAAGCCGCCCAATAAAAATCAGTTTTGAACAATGCACCAGTTTTCAGTATTGTTGTTAAGGGCCTAATGACCAAATTAGAAATGAAGTGGAAGTACTGAGTAGGCGATCACGCTACCAGACAATAAGCAAAAATGGAACAAAGTACATTAGTAACCAAACAAAGCATCCCTCGTAGCGAGGTAGAACTTGTAACATGGCTCAAAAAATAGTACGGCATACAGCATAAGACTACTCGTAGATGGCTCAAAAATTAGTACGGCATAAAATTAGACTATTTATTGTATCAAATTTAATAACAAATCACTCATAAAGCCTGTAAATGATCAGAAAAAGATATATAGCTTATCATTTACTAGCAGTTAACACCTTCTAGTTTTCAAATACATAACACGATTTGTGCCCCAAAATATAAATATGTGATTTCAACATCTTCCATGGCAACAAATTAAGATCAGGTTGATTTAACATCTATTTAAAGGTTGTTTGTAAGTAACCAGCTAAAACCCGGTTGTTATGAGATTTCTCGATTTTCCTTGTTGCGGTAACCAGACAACAGTGCCCCAGAGGTTTCCATGTCTGCTCATAAAAAGTGACGTCTCAATATATACCTTCACATATCAAAATAATCATCCAACCACCAATAAGATCAAAATTTTGCGACAAATACACCTAAAGAAAATCAGGAATTTTGATACAAACCTATGAAATTGCTTACTTACATACAAACACAAACACTTTCTATATGTACTTTCACATTATATAACTATCAAAATACTCGTACCACAACCAAAAAGATCAAAACTTTACCACAAACCAACAGAAATAAAACCCGGGTTTTCGATACAAACCTTTGAATTTGCTTACTCCAAGATTGCAATGTCAACTGAGCATTTTGAACATGTTCATCAGTAGGAAGTTGTGGGATCAAAAGATCAAGATTAAATTGTGAAGTAGTCAATGTAGCAAGTCCATCTTGTGCAAGCCCATTTAATCTTGGCAATGAATCTTTCTTTTTATTATTATTAATATTATCATTTAATCTTGAATTTTTGCCATAATTTTCGATTTCTTGAATGTGATTTAGGGTTTGAAGATATGCATCATCCCAAGTTTTCTTTATTTTGTTGAATTCTTGGATTACAATATCTGTTTCGTTTGATTCCATTGTTTGGTTGGTTTTCTATGAATTTTTTATTTGATTATTTTACCCGATATCTTGATGTTACAGGATCTGGGAAAACTTAGGAGTTTTGGTAGAAAAGAAGATGATTGTTTGATTAAAAAGAAAATAATAAATAAAAGCAATTATATTATATTTGGATTATTATTGTGCTAAACAAAAGAAGAGTGGATAAAAGTAAATAAAAATAAATCTAAAAATTTTTATCGCTTAGTTTTTCCTTAATGTATCTATGTTTTAGATTAAAAGATTGATTCTGGCTGATGTCATAAATTAAGATTTAATTTTAATTTAATAAATTTAAATATTGTCATTAATTATGGAAAGTAATTCCTACATTTTATAATTATAGAAAGTAAATATTTTAATGATATAATTA
>JAOXNX010000032.1:21383923-21397951 GCA_028566075.1 Solidago caesia
TTTTATGTTCTTTTTTGTATACATTGGATGCTCAAATGGGTTGGTTGAAAATGTTTTTTTTTTTTTTTTTTTTCAGGCATTTGCTTGCATTTAATGTGTTGTAACACTATACAACAACACAAAATTTTCATAGGAATAGCACACTATGACTATTTCGAATTTTTTTCATAGTTTGGTTACTTTATGTTTGTTAAAAGATCATCATAATTTTTAGAAGAAAAAAAAGGAGATAATTATCCAAACATTCATACAAAATATACACATATTTAAAATTATCTATTATGGGATTAGGATCTATCGACCTATTATTGGTTTCCGGGTCCTCGAAAGTACCACTAGGATCGTAGTCTTTGGCTGATCATGAAAATTTCACAAAGTTATAATTAAGACCCCGAACGAACTGAACATTTAGCGAACAACTTGACAAAAAGTTCAACATAAAGTTCGTTTGTTAAGTAAATGAAGGAATTTGAACAACTTTCATTTTGTTTTGTATACAATCATAGGTCTTATATGTTCGTTAATGTTCTTTTATGTATTTGGATTGTCTTTATTCTAGTATGCATGTGTGTATATACATATATACACATATATACAAATATAGCATAATAGAATAGTAATGTCTAAGCAAACAAACACAAACAAGCATAAACGAAAACTAACATGTTATATCTGTATGTTTGTAAGTTTGTGCATGTTTGTCTATGTTCCTTTGTGTTCTTTTACCTTTTTAATTGGCGAACATCGAAATTTTTATATCTTAACAAACAAATTTTCCGGTCATTTGATGTTCATGCTTGTTCGTTGGTTTGGTTAAACCTAAACGAACGAACATGAACACAAAAGTCTGTTCATAGTGCTCATGTCAGTTTGTTTGTTCTAGTTAGCTTAAATGAACAATATCCCTTGTTTATTCAATTCGTTTAAGACCCTGATTATAATGGTCTTTTTTGTTTGTTTTAGAGTAGAACCTAATCAAAAAAGAATCTTGGGACATACCGACAGTTTTCAAGTAAAAATAAAATAGTTCACATTGTTATAATCAAACAATGTATTCTTTGATCTTGTTAATCCCAATCAGATTCTTTTGCCTATTCTGTCTGTTTAATAATTCAAAGGTGAAAGTTTTGTTAGTTTATTTTCTTGTTAATTGTAGTCACTTTTGTGTAAACATAATCCAGCCTCTTTAGATCAAAATTTATAATGGCAATGGTGAATGCTAGTGTTGTTTCAAGTGAGAAAAGGTACATATATTGAATTGTTTTCGTTCATAAATGTTTGTTTTAAGGTATCTTCTAACGTAACTAGCTCGATTTATGTGTGTTTCACTACTAGAATCGCAGTTGTCACAGGGGGAAACAAAGGTATTGGACTCGAGATATGTCGTCAGTTGGCCTCAAATGACATAACAATCATACTAACTGCTCGAAATGAAAGTCAAGGTGTGGAAGCCGTAAAAAAACTGAATGGTTTTGGTCTTATTGATGTCGTTTTTCATCAACTTGATGTGAAAGATCCGGCGAGTGTTGCTAGGTTGGCCAAATGCGTCGAATCTCAATTCAAAAAACTCGATATCTTGGTGAGTGAACAATATATTGCCATATATTTGATTAGTTTGTTGCATCTTATTATTTGTGATACTAAAAGTATGTCAATAAACATATAATGTTTCATATATATTTATTTTCTCTATATATCTATCTCCTAAAAGTGCAAAATTTTGTCTAGGTGAATAATGCTGGAGTAAATGGAACAATCATACATTGTGATGAACTTAGAGCCTTCAAAGAAAGTGGATATGTAAGTATTATGGTCCCATGACCATGACCAATAATTTAACAAACAAAAAAAGAATTGAGTATCTAGAGTTGCATATCATGATTATCGTATTATCGAGTGATGATGTATATGTCAGAAATATACACCTAAAATCTTTTCTAATTTAATTCAACGTTTAATAGATGGATTTCACACTTTCTCATATTCTTCATCTTTTCTTTTTGACATGTGTCTCGGTCTTGTTCTTGGACATACTTTTAGGCGTGAGTCGTAGGGAAATCTAAGCCATCACCAAGTGATCTAGTGGCAAGGAGTTCTGTTTCCTCATAAGACGTCCCTGGTTCAGATCCTGCCCTAGGCAAATTTCTTGGGGGTGGCCGTGGAAATGGTTGGAACTGACCATGGGCAAAAAAACAGACTCGGTTAGGCTGCTACATCTAATTCAATAAATGGTTCCCCATCCTTGGGTAACCCGAACAGGGAAAACCTTATCCGTATCATTTTTTAGAATTGTTATAAAGTATGTGTTCCATGTTACTTAAAAGAATGACAATGTGTATGGCTTATTGAACAGCAAGTGTGTGATGAAAATGCACATCTTTTAGCTAAGGTTTTTGAAGAACCTTACAATCTAGGAAAAGACTGCATTGAAACAAATTACTATGGAACCAAACGAGTTACAGAAGCGTTTCTTCCTCTTCTCCAACTTTCTAACTCGCCAAGGATCGTCAACATTACATCTTTTTATGGAGAGCTACATGTAAGTATTCACAACTACTTGAAACATACAAGACATTGTCATATATATGGAAAAAGACTGTAAACTTTTTCTCTTCTTGTTTTTTAGTGGATCCACAATGAGAAAGTGAAAGCAGAGCTTTTAGATATCGACAACCTTACTGAAGAGAGGATTGATGGGATCACCCAACAGTTTTTGAGAGATTTCGAGACAAATAACTTGTCCAAAAATGGTTGGCCTCTTACCACCGCTGCTTATAAGATTTCAAAAGTTGCGATCACTGCTTACACAAGAATTATTGCAAGAAAATTCCCCAAAATTCTTGCCAACTGTGTCCATCCAGGTTTTGTCAAAACTGATATCACATCTAATTTTGGACACATGACCCCAGAAGACGGGGCTAGAGCTCCTGTAATGGTTGCATTGTTGGGTGACGATGGTCCTTCTGGGGTTTACTTCAATCAAATGCAAATTTCATCATTTTGATCGATACAATCACCACAAGGTTGATCTTGTAAACACATTAGGGATGATGATCCCATTTTAAATCAAGTTATAGTATTATTATGAGAGCTGCAACTCCAGCAAACCACCACGAGGTCGATTAGTGGAAAATGTGTTACATCAGCCCCATTTACCTTGCATCTGGCCATGACTACGACATATTTGTCATGGCTGCTATACGCAGTAACCCTACTGACCACGGTATATTTGTCACGGCCGCTATACCCAGGTTATACCCAGGTACCCTACTGGTTAAAGATAATGTTCGAATCATATGGTATGACATTGCTTGACAAATTCTGAAGACACAAATAAAGATGGAGAAGAAAAAATGAAACTTGTTCACAAATTCTGTTTTTATGAGTTTAAATTGTTAAGTCACAAGTTAAATATCATTATCCAAACTTACAAGCATAATTCACGACAATAATCTTCAAATGAACTAAAAGTGTACGATCAGACCAATTTAAACAATCTCTTTTATTTTATCCATTTGACCAGTCAAGATAGCTAGATGGACTCATTGTTTCATTGATACATAGAATGGATGCGGATGAGCTTAACTTTCCAAGTCTCGATCCCGGAACCAGAAAATGGTACCGAGTTTCAAGTGGGACCTAGACTGGTATCCACTTTTGTTGGTTCCCCGGATCGGCACCTGCCAGTACCAGGATTATTCATGGCGATAGCTTGCTCCAACCAAGTTTCTCAGGGTCAAATTTGATCATGTAATTCGACATGATAACCATTTCACTCCACGAGTGCATTAAATGGGTTAAATATTCTGCACTTCCTCTATTGATTCCTTGGCATACAATCTATAAATAAACCTCATTTGTGCAACCCGCTGGACACCAAAGTCCTTTCGGAACTATTCTTACGTGGCTCCTGCTAATCACCTCACAATGAGTTGCCTGACTACTGAGAGTGGCTAATTAATCTATGTTTTTCGGGTATTTTTAAACTATATTTAGTCATTCTGCATTACATATTTTAGGCTAAGATGATCTGCAAATCTGCTCTTGAAGTCCCTACTAGTTTCAAAACATTCTGTGCTGATTTGCGTAATCAGCTATAACCTGTATACATTTGAAAACTGTATATATTTAACGAGACCAATCAGAATCTAGAGAAACTTCTTTTCATTAAACATCATAACTAGTTCCATATGATCAAACATCAAACATTTTGAAAATACTAAACATGCTAAGAACTAGAATGATGGTAGGTACCGGGACTGTGATGATAAGGTACCAGTCCCACGTGCATCCCCTAATTGGCACTTGTAAAACTTGGCATATCACATACAGAAATAGACCACCCTGGCTGACTCAAGCACATCTTTAGTAACAAAACAGAATCAGGTTACAACTGACAAAAGGTGATCAAAAAGTTAACAAAACCAACCATCGAGATCCTAATGAGAAGCAAAATTATGTACAACTGCTAACCTCAATCCTCTCGGCCATTCATTCATCTTTAACAGTAGTATCAAAATAACCACAAATTAAAAACAATGAAACAAACAAACCACAAAACCATTTTCATCACCTCATTATTGATCTCACAACTCTTTGAAGCTAAAAAAGACCCCACCATCTCCTGCTTCTATTTGCCCTTTGACTAGAAACAAGAGAACCAGAACTCCTAATGGCTCCACCGTTGCCTAACCACAAAGCAAGACCGATCCCTACTAGACTCACTAGTGGTGCTGCCATATACAACCACCGTCCTCTTTCTCTTCCTCTATCCATCCCACTGTCGGTATTTATGATTATTTGACCTTCAAGCTCTTCAAAAGATGTATCCTCAACTTGCTGTTCAACTTCTTGAACACCTGATACATGGCTGCTGATTTGTTTCCTGTTTTCATAGTCCATGTCATCAGTTGGAAGCTCAAACCGACATAGTGGGCAAGTATTACGTGCACTTAACCATGGTTTAATACATGATGGGTGGTACAGATGAAGGCAAGGAAGCCGGTTCACCACGACGCCAACAGTCAGTGTGTCCTTACAAATGGCACACGCCAACCCATTATGGTCTGTCTCATTAACCACCACACGATCAAGATTCTTCACAAAAGAAAGAGATGCAGGTGGTGCCCCACGTCTTGTATTATCAGCCTCAGCTAGCCGTTCAAGAAGTTCTTCAAAGCTTCTAGCATCGAGATAGTCCCCAGAGTGTCCCACATAAGGCAATGTTTCATGGTCATCATCCGTGTTACCAAATGGGTTTGTTACATGAACTTGTCTTCTTTCACTGATTCTTACACGAATTGAACCCTCGATTTCAGGAGATTGACCATCGGATACCATTGATCTTTGAAGTTGAACTCTAGCAATCAAAGATCCAAGGGTATTGTCACTATTTTCAACCTCTTCCCATGTACCATCTTCTTCATCAGAGCTCCATTGGTTCAGACCCGCATGCATAGGGTCAATGTCAGTATCCGAATCGCCACCAAGAAAACTATGAACATCCACAGAAGCTTCTGAATCATATCCATAAGAAATGACATCACTCTCTCCGTTAACAGAATCAAAACCCTCACTTTCCGTATCTGAAACAACTCTCCTCCATCTTCTTGAACCATTAGGTGTCGTACGAGAACTTGTATCAGCAACAGCAGGCGGGTTGTGTCTAGCAAGATTGATCATGGTCGAAAACTGTTGCGAAAACATATCTTCAATTGATTCGGAACTGTTATTATATCTTGTTCGTCTTATTCTACTAGTCATTCGTGGAACGTGTTGCTGTGATGGGGTACCATTTTCTTCTAAAAACAAAAACTTACAATCCCCGCATATACTCATACTTTCAAGGTCAATAGGGTCATTCTCGGAGGAAAGCATTCTATGGCATAATGCACATATACCAGGTGGATCAAAATGTTCAACAGACAAAGTGTCATCCATTTCTGCAGATTAGAATTGGAAGGATAATGAGCATGATATACACATATATCTAATACAAAGTTGTGCGATTTGTTGAGCACAAATGTATGACTAAGCTGAAGAATCAGCATAAACTTTTAGAAGTACTTACGGAGCATAAGATAAGGGCAAATGTCATAGAGACATAGAGTAGCGATATACCTAAGGTGGTGATCCCGTTAGGTAGGTATAACTCTTTCCAACCCGATTTTCTATACCAGTTTTTTGAGTGGCCTTACTTTGATAATTCTAGTCTAAAATATAAATAAAAAACCAAACACGTGCAAAAAAAACCTTTAAGTACCTAAGTAAGTGGTTCAAAACTTGGAATCAGCAAAACAGATTGAAAATGGTTATAACTACCCAAACAGGCTGCTGCATAAAGTACATAACTATTCTATGACATTTTCCCTAAAAGATAATTATGGCCACTTTCATCTTATTCATGTCAATTAGGGATTCATAAAGCCAACTACTTCTCGCTTTCTGAATGTAGTATTCATCTTTAAGTGGCAATTACCAGAAGTTGTAACTTAATATACTAACAATGTCTTATCGCTATTATTACCATGGTCAAGTGTTTTAGCTTTATCCAACTTTACATGAAACTTGCAATAATATACTTTTACAACTTGTTATAGTATGCATCAAACTTCAGATTATTGATATTGTATGTATCTGGTGACTCTTCTTCATCAGGTAACCACAAATTTTATTGACATGGAAACCAATATAAGTTGTCATGTCATCAAAACCAGTGCCGCGTCACAGGTTTGCAAGTCATAAGAGGCGAGATATATACAACATCAATAATTTTAAAGTTTACTACATACAATAGCAAGTAGGATACATACAATAAACTTTCTGGTTAAATTAGATACATCTAAAAAACACGAAACCCTTATGCACAAAAATGTATCAAACTTATCACACTTTGCTATTTGGTGTAATCCAACTTCATGACTATGACTATCTATTATAAACATCAAACTTTCATTTAATCTTTATTATTGTATGTATTTGCTCTCTTATAACCTGTAAACTGGGGACATAACACCGGTTTTGATGACGTAGCAACTTATACAGTTATACGGCCACGACATCAGCAAAATTCACAAAAATACCAGAATACAGACAACTTGACAGTTTGATACAACTGTCAAGTTATTATTATTTTTATGTAATTATCCTTCATTATTATTATTATTATTCTCAAAAATTATCAACTTTAACCTAAATCAAATACACAATCTTTTATAAACTAATCCTAATTTCAGTAAAAAAAAAAATAATAATAAAATAAAACAAAACAAAATAAAAAGGAATAATTTTTTTTACCAGATTTCAATAGTCAACTTCCACACCTGATTTCAAAACAATACACAAATCATCAGTGAAAAAAAATATTAAAAAAATCTAGAAAGAAGCCTAAAAATCAAACTGATCACCTTAAAAACAAAAATAATGAAAAGGGTATATGATTTAGGATCCAATTTGATGATTAAAGCAAAAAAGCAGCAAACTTTGGGATTATAAAAGAAAAAAGATTATTATTATTATTATTATTATTGGATTAATTTTTGCAAATTGAAAGAAACTAAAATATGGGGTGTGAATTTTGGGGAAATTAGATAGATTTATAGAGTGGAATTTGGTGGGTTTTTGTAATTCTGAAATGAAATGATGATTTTTTTTTTTTTTTTTATCAATTTGTGAGTTTGGTGGGTGGGTGGGTACGTATATGTGACAGAGAAAAAAGAGTTAAGATAAGATGTACTTTCTTCTTTTTATATTTTTTACTAGTTGATATGCTCTTTCTTGTTTATTTACATTTTTTGTTAGGAAAAATGTTATATGCTGATAACATTATATATGCTGCACATACATAAATATTTTAATGATAAAAAGCCCTCTTGATTTTAATGTTTCCCATCACAAACATCACCTAATTATATACTGTTAACATCATATAAGTTATCCCCTTTTTGTTATCGAGTTTTTTTTTTTTTTGTTGAACAATCAATTTTTTTTTGTTATCGAGTTAAATGCAATTTTGTTCCTTGTGTTTAGTACGTTTGTTTAAAGGTGTTCCTTTTTAGTGCAATGGGGTACCTGTGATTGTTTTTTTTTTAACTAGCAATAAGAGTCTTTATAATTTATACGTTTTTGTAATGGGATTCCTTAAAAGAATGAGAACATGTTATTGAGTTCTTTGATGATAAAATCCCCTAGTGGTTAACCCATTTAGTGTTTGGCAAAATAAAATTATTATGAGAATTTGCTATGGTAAAAATAGATTTATAAAAGATTGATAATAACTATTAAGTATGAATATGAATTTAGTTAAGCCAGACACTTTAATGAGTTGAATAGTTTGAGTTTGAGTCTAGAAAGGAAGATAAGGCATGCATGATTATCGAGTGAGTGATATGCGTTATGTGAATTGTATGCTAGGTTGTGAAGTTGAGCAAGTGGTTGTGTCTAGTCATCGTTTGCAAGGTGAGTACATATGCCTATGTTTATAATGTGGTTAAGGATGTGGTCATAGGGTAAATTCCTATAACCCATCAATATGAGTAAAGTTCAGGTCATAGGTGGGTAAATTCTATGGCTGGATTGATTGTTGTAAGCATTAATAGATGGGTAAATTCCTATTAGTATTTGTTGCAGGCTACAAGAGTGGGTGACGACTAACTACTTGTAGTCAAAGATAAAGAATATGGATCCATATATGAAGTTATTGCAAGACAGTATAAGGAGATAGCATGTGAAATCATGTTATAGGTCTTATACTAATATGTGTAAGTGATGACTAGATTATAAATTATATGCATATGTATTTACTAAGCTTTGTTGCTTAATGTTTAGTTGTTTACCTTTTTATAGGTACATGTGGCTCAACTCAAAAAGAAAAGATAAAGTAGCTAGGTTGAAGTACTTGGAAGTTTATTGTGCTTTGGTAGAGGATATAGTTCAAGAAAGGTGGTATGAGCATGTTGGTAATATTCGGGTGTTAGAAATCTCTAGCCAAACTCTTGATCTATTTTGTTAAAGTGTGTCAAATATGTCTTTTGGATGTTCAAAATTGGTTTGCTAATCTTTTGGTTAAAATGTAAATATGATGTTACCAAGTTTTAATTTCAAAAGCATTTGACTAGTTTTATATTTTGGAAGTGTTTGAAATAGTATTATACAGGTTTTTGATGCTTAATGAAACCATTGGTTGTGGACTTTACAAAAAGGTCATGCCGAAATTTTTAGTTTTAATCAGTTATCATTTGGCGATATTTATGAGTATTTAAAGGGTTTTTTTTAGGTCTTAAATTTAAGGGGGTTACACCTCTCCCTATCATGGCGCCGTTTTCACCTTGTCTTGACTGTCATATCAGCTTTCTTTATTCAAAACACACCCTCTCTATCATAACCTCATCCTCACATCATCCTCTATTAAAAAATTATAAACCCACACACACATACACTCTCTCTACTCATCCCCAAATAAAAGTAAAGTAATAATAAACCATACACACATACCTGCCATTGGGCCCCACTAAATGCTCGTCCGCCGGTTTCCAAAATACGACACCACACGACGATGACTAAGTTCGACGAGCCCCTCCCTATGGCATCCATCATCGACGAAGACAACGAGACTTACGACGACTTGGATAGGGACCGGCTTGACTACCCCTCAAGGCCTCAACTTTATGTAGTTTCTTCTATGCATACAAAAAATTTGTTTAGGTTTTCTCTATTATTTGTAAAAAGATATATACAATATCTTTTTAGAACCAACTTAATGGTTGATGGTTCATCTTGAATACCGCTAAAAGGTTAGAACGACTCTTTGATTGTTCATGTTTAAGCATAGAATATAAAAGAAAAAAAATATTATATATTATTTATACTTAGGTGTATCTAAGTATAAAAATTATATGTGAGTTTAAAATAGTTGAAGAATTAAAAGTATTTTAACTAAAATTATATGTGAGTTTAAAATAGTTGAAGAATTAAAAGTATTTTAACTTTTGTCTCAGACATTATCTAAGGTAATGCTAAAAGTACATATGTTATTCCTATTAAGGATCCTAATATCTTGTTTATTAAACTAAACATGAACAGAGAACATACGATGATTTATAAGCACTAAAACGAAAATTATGATATGTAAAATGGTTAAGTATATCTAAACGTACTAAAATTATAACGTTTTATTGTTTTGTTTCTCCAACTTTTAAATATTCAATTGTATATCAAAAGTGTCCCATCATCAAAGTTGATATTACGCCACCTCTGTTATAAGGAATTGTATATGCCAAGATTAATCGGGTGTTGATTTCTCATTTATTCTATGCGGATGATGTCATTGTGGTTGGTGATTGGTCAAGGCATAATTTGAGTAATATGGCTGCCGCTTTAAAATTCTTTTATAGCATTTCTGGTCTTAAAATTAATTTTGACAAGTCGTCTATTATTGGTGTCGGGGTGGACTGTGAGGAAATTGACCAGCTTTCTAACTCCTTTGGTTGCAAGCCCGAAAAATTACCATTTAAATATCTTGGAATTCCCATTGGGGGAAGTTCTAAGAGAGTGTCGTTTTGGGAGCCTATCATTAGCAAGTTTAAAAAACGTCTCTCCGGTTGGAAAGCAAATCTTTTATCGATTGGTGGTCGATTGACGTTAATCAAGTCGGTGCTAGGTTCTTTAGGTAACTATTTCTTGTCCATTTTTCGGATCCCGAAAACTGTGGTTAAGGTCTTGGAATCGTTGAGATCCTCTTTTTTTTGGGGTGGTTCGTTGAACAAGAAAAAATTACATTGGGTCAATTGGGGCTCGGTTTTGGCTAGCAAAGAGGATGGCGGGCTTGGAGTGGGTAGCTTGGATGCTATGAATTTATCTTTATTATATAAATGGAGATGGCGGGGTATCAACAATAAGGAGAATCTGTGGGTGCGTGTTGTGTCCGATATCCATGGGCCGGATTGCTTCTATAATATGTCGGCCAGGTATACAGGTGCTTGGAACAACATTGCGGCTGCAATTAGGAGTGTTCATTCGTTGTACATGCTTCCGGGTGATGTGATAAGCAAGCGGATAGGGAATGGTCAAGCAACTAGCTTCTGGAAAGACATTTGGTGTGCGGAACAGCCTTTAGCGTCCAAATTTCCTAGACTTTTTGCTATAGAAGTGAATAAAGATTGTTTGGTATCTGATCGACGTTTTGAGTCTGAATGGGTTTGGAGTTGGCGCAGAAATATTCGTCAGGGGATTGAGAAGGAACAATATGAGAATTTGGTTAACATCTTGCCTAATAATATTGATAGTGGGGATGATACTTGGTCTTGGAATTTTGACGGTAAGTCATCCTTTCGTGTTGCTTCTATTCGGGCCTATTTTGATCATAAATCCCTGCCCATTAATTCTATGCGTACTAGTTGGAATAAACTTGCACCTAAAAAGGTCAATCTTTTCGTTTGGCGTCTTCTCCGCAATGCTATTCCTACTAATTTGAACCTTTTCGGAAAGGGGATAGACATTACCACTGTTCGGTGTGTTCTTTGTAGCAACGGAACTGATGAAACTAGGCATATTTTCTGTGATTGTCCCTTCACGAGAGCTGTCAGAGCCAAAATTAGCCAGTGGGTTAATCACAATATACCTGCTGTCGAGCCGCTTGACTTACTTAATTGGTACAAAGGGTTACAGTTAACTAATCATCATCGTCAGGTTCTTGAGCTCATTTTGTTCAGTTGGTGGTGGCATACGTGGAAGGATAGAAATAATAATTATCATGGTGGTCAACGTGGTAGTGTTGAGACGACTGTTAATTCGATCATTTCGATCTCGTTTTTATGGACGTCTAGTCGAGATAGAAAACACCATCACGATTGGAGTATGTGGAAAGAGAATCCGTTAGCTAATGGTTGAGGTTGGTTATGCTGTGCAATGTTGCTTTTGCTGTGGCAGTCTGGTTTCGTCTGTGGCATATGGGCGTGGATACTGTCATCACCAAGTTCACTTTTGGAGATTGCTTGCATGGAGTTTGGTCATATGCTTATTTTATATTTCTTTTTGGTGTCTGTTAACATTTGTGTTTCGTGTATGGTTGGGTGTATCGGTTCCTCGAGACATGTTTGGGATCACATCAAAAACACCGCGAAGTGAAAACCGGTGGCTCGGCCTTCGTTGGTTGGGAGTTTTTCTCGTGTCTTGGGTCACTGTCATAGACACGAGTTTTTTTTACTACTTTTGTGGTCCTCGCAGTTAATGCTTTCGGGAAGAGTCTAGAGTTTTAGATGATTTGTTTTGTTTATCTCTAGATTGGTATTGTAGTTGTATTCTTTGGGCGACTAGTACCTTGCTAGTTTGCCAATTATATTAACATACATCATTTCTGCCGTTAAAAAAAAACTCACAAGAAAATGTGAAACATTATATGGCGACGCTCATAAGAAAATTATTTTTATACAATTAAAAAAACAGGAATGCTTCTTACTATTTCATTTCTCACCTTTGGACAATCACATAAAAACTAAATTATAATCAAAAGGTAATAACAACATTACCTTTTTATTAATGATTAAACAAGTTCCCTAAAAGGCTTTCAAAATGGAAATCCAAGTTGTTATCTATTGATGGTTGTTCGGTGCTCATTTTTTCGGTTCTTGGATCGCTAGGTATTTATTTTATGTCTTTTTCTATGCCGGTTTCTATTAAAAATAGATTGGAATCGTTACGTGCCAAATTCTTGTGGGGTGCAACGGAGGATGAGTAGAAATTATATTGGGTTAAATGAGACCTTGCCATAGCTAGTAAAACTAAGGGTTTTGAGAGTCTTTATGCTCTTAATCCGGGTCGTCTTTATAAATGGCGTAGGCATTAAGTTAAATTCCCAAATGTCATGTGGGTTAAGGTTATTAATCAAATTTATCCGCCTGCGTCTTTTAATGATTGGTGGTGTTGGCCTGAAGATTGTTCTACTATTTGGAATCGAATCACCAAAGTAGCAATTCAAGTTGATTCAGATGAGTGTATTCCCATGTCTTCCATTTCTAAAGAAGTGGGAAACGTGTCGGATACTCTTTTTCGGTTTGACATTTGGGTCGGAGATCAACTGCTTTTTGCTCGTTTTAACAAGTTATTCCGCTTGGATAGCTGCCCTTATGTGGTTCATTCCTCTCGGTGGAATGGGACAAGATTTACAAGGGAGTGGCGCAGGGTGGTCTTGAGGCTTCTCAACTATCAGATTTGATTGCTTCGATCTCTTTGGTGTCCGTCTCTGAGGATCAAAATTCGTGGTGTTGGCGGTTAGGTGTGGCGTTTGATTTCTCGATTAAAGTAGGTGGACAATTCATTGATAATTGGTAGCTTCCGAATGTTAATATGCTATCTAGATGAAATAAATAAATAAATTCATTCTATATAATGTGAATATTCATGTGTGATGGCTTTTTATGAATCGTCTTCCGATGCATTTTAATCTTAGTAAAAAAGGTATTGATATTCCCTTATTCTTTGCCCGATTTGTAACAAGTGTGTGGAGTCCGTTTAGCATATTATGGTTGATTGCGCTTTTCATGCAAAGGTTTGGAATTCGCTTATTAAATGGATTGATTGATATTCATTCGTTCCATTACATGTCCCCGATTACTTTTTTCCAATAATTGGATTCCATGGCTTGGTCCTCAAGCAATTATTGGAAGCGATTGTGTTTACTACGTGGCGGGTCATTTGGAGATTTAGGAACAATCAAGTGTTCGGTTCGTCGAAGGATAGGGAGGAGCATATTTTTTATTATATTGTTTCTTTTTAGTATTTAAGGTATGCCAGTAGAAACAAAAATGTCTCTTATACTTGGGAAGAGTGGATTAGAAATTCATTCCTTAGGATAATGTTGTAATTGTTGTTTTTCGGGTTATCTTTTCTCAACCAATTTTTTAAAAGAAATAAAATTCGGTTGTTAAGAAAAAAACAAATGTATAGTATCTAATGAAGGGTTGTATTCCCTTGAGTCCATGTTTTTTGGTGAGTCCCAAGGGACACATCTCAGCCATTAGATTGTTCCCCTAT
>JAOXNX010000032.1:21398051-21417144 GCA_028566075.1 Solidago caesia
ACTGGCCCACAACTATGATCCACCATGACAAACTTAGCGTCAGTGAGGCGCCAAGCAAGCCCAACCTTAACTTGTACGTCATGATCCAAGAAAGGATCAGATGTACAACCAGGGTTCCAGCCGAAATATAAGCACTTGGCGCCACAATACTTTGAGCTTGAAGAAACTTTTGTATAGGAAAGTTGATGGCATACGCGAAGAGTTGAGGAATAAGACCATACACAAATAGGGCTGCAGCGGACGCCATTGATGGAGATTGGCCGAGTAATATTAGAATTGGCTTTGCAAAAACGTAAATCATAGTGAGTGGGATGGCTGTAACTGTGAGGACTATTGTGGATCTTTGAAGATATACTCCAAGCATATCATATTTTTGTGCACCAAATGCTTGACCACATAGTGTCTCCACTGCACTACCCATTCCGAGCTATAATTCCATATAAGAGCATTGTGTCAATTCATATATCTGTAGTTATTATAATCACCAAACTAGGTGACTTAATATACTTGATAGTAATAGAAAAACAAAGGTATTACAGTATATCAAAGCTACTTTTATTTGTTTTTATGGTGATTTTATCACTACTTTTATGCTATATATATAATTACGCAAACCCCCGTTTGAAAGGAACCACATCAACCCCTTTTCCCATCCGAATGAAAGAAGTCATACATCACCCCGACCTCTCCTATATCACCGCCACAACAGCAGCCAGGCGCCACCACTTATCCACCGTGACCGGATTTATTGATTTTTTTTAACTAATAAAAAGTATATGTGATGCTGCTTCGTGCAAACACTATTCTAGTAGTTAAAAACTATATGGGGCTGGTTATTATAAAACAAGTATTAAAGTAAAACAAATAAGATATGAATGATAAAATTGATGCACGAAGAATGAAGATTCTTGAAGCACAAGTATTTACACTGATGCACGGAGATTTTTATGATGCACAACGATTTTCAGTGTAAAAGAAAATGATTTTTTTATTTGTTTTACTTTAATACTTGTTTTATTTGAAACAGAACCTATAATATGAAGGTGATTTATATAGGACAAACATATATACAAGTCAAAAACTTTGTCACTTAGGCCAATTTCACCCTCAAAAGAAAAGATAATTAAAGAAACCAATTAAGTGTTTGTTAAAGGTCATTGTTTTGTTGCATATATACAAATAACAACGTATAATATGTCTAAATAAGAAAAATCACCATGAGGCCATATGCAAAGACTTGAATCCCTATGTTACCAAGAGAGGCAGCTGCGAGTTCCATATTTCCAAGTTGACCCGAAAAGATTCGTGTAGAGACAGACATGGCGTTGTTGATCAAGTAAACCATCACTGCTGGTGCAGCCAACTTATACAGTAGATTAAGTTCGATCTTGGAGGCCAAAGAAAGCCGCCTCATCAACGGTGTTTCAGTGTTGGAAAGCACCCTCTCCAGCTCCACACTGCCACCATGGCTGGAGGCTGCTTGTGAAGTTGTGTTTTCTTGAATTGGTTGTAAGAGAGGGTTATGAAGTTCATTTGTTTGAGAATCCATTTTTCTTTAAATTTGATGGCTTTCTTTCATTACGTCTCTTCTTCTTATATAGGAAAACAGCTTCCTTGGTTTTGTTTTGTTTTGTCTGGTTTTGTTTTGTCATTTTCGATTTTGGCAATGTTTCTTCTTTTTATTTAACTAATTACATAAACACTTTTTAACCACAGCGCGGCCCCGCGGTTCAGCGTTCTGATGTTCTTACGAGAGACCTTATGTTCAAATTTCTCTATGTAAATATCTTATGGCCGGGTGACAAGAGATAAGGCTCAGAAACTGTCACAAGGATACCCAGGGTAATTAGGCCACATATATACATTCGAGATAAAGACTCATCTTTCCCGGGCTACCATAACAATTAAAAACCTCATTTGTTTACCCGTTTACATAAACGATTTTTGTATATATTCAATATTTTGAATTTTTAGTCACAGGTTTAGTCACTATGCTTAAACCTTCGGCAGAATTTTTATTTGGGATTAGTACCTCAGAATGTAAATAACTTTATATGTATGTAATGAACTTTCAAATCCCGGTTATTGTATGTACTTGACCAATCAAAAACTTACAAACTGACAACGTGGCATTGGACATGGAAGCTTATATGGTTGTCACGTATACCCGGATACATACAATCAATGGCGGAGGGAGGGGAGGGACCAAGGGGTGCTCAGCCCCCCTCAATGACCCAATTGCAATGAGTTTTGTATAGCCCATGTCTAATAAAATTATTTTAAGCCCCCTCTTAAGCTCATATCTTTTATATTATGTTTTCTTTTTTTGTTAAACATATTACGGTACACAGACTAGACAAATACTTCAAAGCTTCACCATCACAAACCTGGTTGGTTTCTTTTTGTTTCCAGCTGATTATGTATTTTTTTAAAATTGTTGTATCAATTATTTTTTACTTTTTAGTGTATTTTCCTTTAATATATTGTATCTATTATTTTCTTCTCTTTGTAAATTGCCTTATGCTCATATGATTATGTATTTCCTTTTAGTTTATTGTATCTATTATTTATTTATTCTTTACCCTTTTGCGAACTGCCATAATTGTTTTTTAGTTTTATGATTGTTTCCTAATTTATTTTATTTGTTATCTCTCTTTTTTTGTTTCCTTTTTGTGAATTGACATACACGTATATAATTGTTTTTTATATTTATGATTGTTTTCTAGTTATTAATTAAGATCAAGAAATCAATGTTTTTATGCTACAAAATTCTTATATATTAATGTGATGGTGTTTTTTTAGAGAAATTAAAAGTTTTAGTCTATATATTTATCAATTATAACTTTCCCTCAGCCTCTGTTGTAAAGTTGTAAATTTGTAATTAGTTTTGTTATCACAACAAGTTCCCTCATGAAAAATAAATGAATTGGGTATTTAGGACATTCACAACCGTCAAGCTTACTTTTTGCAAAACTTATGTATCTACTCGGTACTTATCTTGTAAGTTTTGGCTACTTTTATCTTTCTAGTAATAATACTTTATTATGTTGTTCGAATTATTTTTTTTATGAGTACCATTTTATATTATGCTAGCCCCCCTTAACCGGAAATTCTAGCTCCGCATCTGGGAGAAATATGCAAGAATCGGACGTGGGTCATATGGGGTTGTCTGCAAAGCGTTTAACAAGCACACGTACTTGTGAAATCATGTCGATCAAGAAGCTGTTTAAAAAGTACGATCGAGTCATGCGACGTGTGAATGAACTTGAGAGAAGTTAAGTCATTAGTGAAGAAGTTGAAAAATCATCCATCCGAATGTCGTGAAACTCAAGGAGAATTGAAGGCTTTACAATTAGATCTAATATTAAATCCAGTCCCGTGTCAAATACACGGGAGGTTTACGATATTTTCAAATAAAATATATTATTAAATATATGTAACTAAAATAAACTTTGTAAAAACTTTAAAAATATATGAAAAAACAAACTGGTAAATTTAAATGTAGAGAATGTAAATAAAATAATTGAGCTCTAATGTTTATCTTTTTCATATATCTTTCTTTTATTTAATCATTATCTTTAACTTGTAGATAAATAATATATACTATTTTTTCCATGAATTTTTTAATTTTACCTCATTTAAAAATTTTCTGCTACCGCCCCTACAACCAGGCAAATTTAAGACACACAAATTCATTGAATGGCATGGAAGACAACTATGATTGTAAATGAGCTTGACACATAAGCAAATGACTAAGTTATGAGAAATTGAGAAGCTCGTACATGTAGGATAATGATTTGTATAACCTGTATATATAATAGCCATTTAGGATTCAGTAATCCTTATTTATAAGTATAGTATAAGTATATAATATAGTAAGATAGAATGTAACTTGAAAGTTTGAAAAAATTTTAAAAATTGAAAACATATAATAGTAAAAAAAAGAAGGGACAAGACTTACACATTTTCATACATTATCCCTATATTTTGTTTATATTCTGTTAACATGTTTTATGATGGGCCACCATCTTTTGAGGTTTTAATAATAACTTTAACAATAAATGACATGTATTAGAAGATACATATGAATATGGCATTACAAGAGCAACCATCAATAGATTAGTATTTCGAGAGATTTTAGACATTAAGGTTTTGGGTTTAAATCTTGGTGTGAGCAAAAATGCTCCCAAAAATAGAGACAGTGGTTTTCCAAGAATGAGTTTCCTCTGGAATTAGAATTAGGCATATGAAAAGGCATGACGTTGAGCCCAAGTTTACGGGTAAGAAAAAAATATGGCACTACAAGGAGATAGTAATGTTATGGGTTGGAAAGTTTCAATATACATTTGTCATAAAAGATCATAAATTGAGAATATTTCAACCTTTAGTGACAAATAGGTCATTAACTTATTTTCCCATTTTGTACTCATAATCTTTTTTCATAAGTTACATTGTTAAAATTAGAATGACACATAATATCTGCTCCTTATATGATAAGTTTGATTTGCCATTCATGATACATATCATTGTTTTTCACAAAATGGTTTTAGAAAAATGACAAAAAGATTCTAATATTTTATTTTGTTAGTAACTCATTTAGTATAGGAAATACACAAAATAAATGATTGTAACCAAATTTGCTTCATTCACAATTATGTCTAATTAATTGAGACACTTCATTACATTAAGCTTAAACCTGTATATAATGTGTATACATTATAATTCCATCTTGTGTTACATTAATCTCATTCAAGTTTGTGACGACCAACAGTCTAAATGAATGCCCAAGTGAGTTTTGGTTGTGGTTTTCGAAAGGTAATGTTGGACTTACGACTAACCTTTTTAGTGTTTATACTGACAGTGCAGGAACGTATTGAAAGATGAAGAATGCAGCAAGAAAAGAAGGAAAAGTCCTGGGATATCCAGTGTTGAACCATCGGGAGTCAGGAAAGCTCAGCAGCAACAGAGCAGGTTTCGGGCATTAAGAGAAGACGAGCTTAGAGGTCCACCATCACGCACCAGGGCTAGCCTCAAGAGAAGGCTCCATGAACCTTCATCATCCAAGCCAAAGGTACAAACCGGTTATATATAATTTATGTAGTTTAATTTGGGGTGCAAATTATGTACTTTATGATTTTGTACTAAATCTTTCAAAGATATCTATTGACCAAAATTCTGTAATGATTTTCTTGTCACACAAATGGGTTATCTATGATTGATTTTATGATTTAAAATCCGTTGTTGATGTCCAGGCGCAAAAGAAACTAAGTCAAAATGATCAGTCAAGAAATGGTGGTAAGTTGATTATGAAATATTCATTCCATTTGCAGTCTTGGTAACATGACATTTGTGAATAAGTTAGACATTGTTTCTTGGCTACACTTTGACCAGATATGACACATGTCATAGAGACTAAAGAGAACACAGGGACTGATGCAACTTCGGAAGAGCCGATGGGTGCACTATCCATAACTCAACCATTGCCTGATAAGCCGACCTTAGAGCTCATTATCGACACATTGCAAAGGTTGGTTGGTTATTAATTGCTAAAATCATTTCTAAATGACATTAGAAACTACCAAATAAAGGGTTAGTCGCAATTAAAGTTCTTACACTTTGAACATTTTGATGTCATAACATAGGAAAGATATATATGAAATCTTTGCTGAACCGGTTGACCCTGAAGAGGTTTGTTCTTTTGAGGTTTGAGTCATAAATTTATTTAACCAAAGGTTATAATAGTTATTCCACTTGACACAAAATTGACAGTTCAAATTTATATGAACTTTTAAGGTAGCGGATTACTATGAAATTATCGAGGAGCCTATGGATTTCGGGACAATGAGAGCTAAACTTCATGAAGGAATGTATACTTCCCTTGAACAATTTGAGGTATTTATCGTTCTTAATACTTTTAGTATCTTTTGTTGTAGCCAGGATCAAGAATGGCCCTGGACCGAAATGGTCTACTTGGTATGTACATACCATGATTTTTTACCCTTTTAATGGTTTTGTTTAGTGCAACGTCATATATAATTCGTTTAATAAGTAAAAACACATACTCTGGTCAAAAAAACCAGGATTTTCCAATAGCTAGGATCAACGCAGTTAAATATACGTAAGACTTTATTACTGCCTCACTGATCTCTCACGTAAATAATCTTGTTGCAGCATGATGCATTTCTAATACCAGGGAACGCGATGCATTTTAACTCTTCGGGTACTATATTTTTCAGACAGGTATGAATGCATCGATGAACTTTTAACACGAGATACATTTTATGAATGTTTGTGATTTTGAATATTCTAAATTTACAGGCTCATGGGATACATAAGCTAGCACAAAGAGTTTTTCATGTCCTGAGAACTAATCCAGAAAACTTTGAGTCAGAATTCTCGGCAAATAGGCGAAGATCTTGCAGGAGATCTCACGATGAAACCAACGAGTTGACTGACAAAACATTCTTAAAAACATCCGAAAAGAGTATGTTCTTTGATTCACAAAGGTTTCATAAAAAAGAAGTCTTGAATTTGCTAGTAAAATAAAGCTACTCAATATAACTTTAGAGATGCTAAATCTTGCTACAATTGAGTTTTGACTTTTGAGGCCAAAGGTACTAATTTTAATTTTAATTTTAATTTAAAAATATCATCATGTCCTTCAGTATTCAAAGAAGCTTTTATATATATAACAGGTCTTTTACAAATACTATATTACAAAACAATAATAAAGTAAGGTCTTTCATCAAAGCTAAATAAAACTATGATTAAGAAAAATAAAGAGTTGACCTAAAAAGTCAAACTATAATTCAGTTGCTTACAGCATATGTTTACACAGGAGGTAAAAGATGTGAATCCATTGAAGTGGACAGAAGATCCACTTATAAACCTGAATTGAACCTCAACAATGAAACATGGTCAAAATCGTTGATCCATGTAAGTCAACATTTTGACTTTTCATTTTCCCTTTATTGATCTACAATTTTAAAGGTTATATTTTATCGATAATGTGTCAAACATTTTCGATTGAACGAAAATAAAACATGTAAAACGAGTCAAAGTCATTACGATTTTAAATCATTGCACTCAAACAACTTATATCATCGAAGTTATACTCGTTGTAATCATATTTCACACATTAATCTGTTTTTTGTCAAAAATATGTAACAATTTTGAAGGAAAAAAATGTCACATTAATTTGAACTCGTTTCAATGTGTTATTAGCCCTTTCATTCTGTACTTATATTTACAATTTTTGTGGTCTTTGCAGTTACATCAACAAGAACATAGCTACCGCGACAGCCTAATGAAATTTGTCAAAGGTTTGGGTCCAACGGCTCAAATGGTTGCCAATCGCAAGCTCCAAAACTTAAATGGAAAGCGTCATCAAACAACAATTCAAGATTTTGGGAAACAACCGCAAATCCCAAATAACCAAATGTGGTATAATACTAATCATTCGAGAGGGCTCGTGGATTTAAATGTAACGTCGACGTTGATGCCTGCATGGCTTCGACAAGAGGAGAGTACTACATCTTCGAGATTTGCATTGGATCTAGAAATTTTGAAATCAAATTATCGAAAGATGAATAATGGTGGAGCAAAATGTGAAGAAACTGCAGGTAGCAGATCATTTGATGTTAACGACTTGGGTCTGCGATTGTAATAAAATTCAATACATTAGTTACTTATGAAATAAGAGAATTTTGCTATTTGTTCTTACAATACAATACAATGACCAATAAAAACAAATTACTCATTTTGATTGATTTGATTTGATACTCGATCAATAGGCAATATACTTTTTTTTTAACCGCAAAGTATCGTACTTATACTTATAAACTATCCGAATGCCTAGATCGAATGGAAACTGGGACTTCCGAAAATACCTCAAATACCCCCTTCACCCCACCTCACAAATATGAGGAGTGTGTCTCGAACCCGAGAAAAAAAAACCAAAGATGCAGAAACCTTACCAATAAGCCACTAACCCCATCGGCTAATATAGACAATATACCTCTAGTGATCTACGTGAACGCATGCATGTGGGAATATATTCTCAAAGCTATACAGATCGTGGCCTCCAACTAATATATGAAACTTTGCTTAGCAAACTGAATAACTAACAACAAATATAAATTATTAGTATAATTACTAATAATTTTATATTATTAACGTAATTGATATAGTACCAAATTATTATTATTATTTGTTAGTGCATCAAAATATATTCAAAATACACACCCTCTTAACTCTTATATTGCATCTCCTGGTTACTGTCAAAAAACTGCAAAAATTTAAATAAAATAGTTAAAAAGTTATTTTGTCCTAACATTTAATATTTTATACATACTTAAATGAAAAGGTTAAAAAAGTTATTTGGTCCATTGCATCAACAACAAGTTAATAGCAAAAGTCCATACACATACAAAAGTATTACATTACATTACAAGTTTATATATTTGCAAATTATATTGGGACTACTCATATACCTTATACTCATTTCATTTTATATAAAAGGAAAGTGGCCAAGTATGAATTTAGGTAAGTTTTATATAGTGAAGATGCAAATTTATATAAAGTAATGTTTTTAAAATTTATAGTGGCATAACATAACAATGCTATATCCTTGATAAAGTTCGTAACATTATTAGAGATGCTCAAAGTAAGATTGTAATTAGTTATTACTATCGTTGTAAACCAACTGTTCGTGAACAGTTCTTAAACGAATGAACATGATTAAAAAAAACTCTTTCCTTTAGTTAAATGAACAAATATGAAAACGGATCTTGTTTGTTCATTTATGTTTGTGAATGTTTGATAGTTTGTTTGTAAACGTTTATTCATATGACATTCAAACTTTCCTTTTTGAATAAGTTATGACTTTTTCTAATAACTTGGATATCTTATAATGTTTAATCTATATAGTAAAATTTTTAGTTATATATTACCCGTAGTTAATTTACAATTCATTTTGTGTTCGTTTATGATAATGAAAACACAAACGAACATGAATACTCTTCGAATTTTTGGTACATAGGATATAATATTAGGGGATATCATCCGTACTGCAACATTGCACCTCTCACACATCGGGGATTCAATATGTACATTTAAAAAAACTTTAGGGAAAAAAATAAAAACTTTTTTCTTAACAAATTTGTATTTCGGATCAATTAATATTAATATATTAATATCAATATTAATTTTATTAAAATAGAAAGTTGGTTTAATAAGGACGTGTTGTTTGAGTGTTGGTAACTACCTGCGCATTTTATCATTCTCCCTGATCTCCTCTTCCTCCGATCATCATCATCACATCTTTCCGGTGGTAGCTTCCCGCTGCCCGCCGGTCATCATCATATTTCCTTCATTTCTTTCTCTCTCTCTATATATAATAAAATTATAATAAAATGGCGTACCGTAGACGCCAAACTTCAAAGGACGTCACCGACAACACCACGGCGGCAGCTCCGGCGTCATCACTAGCTGCTCAGGCGATCAAAGCTTCCGCCACTCACCGTGATTCTTCTTCTCTCTCTTCTGCCTATTCTAGCTCCTCTTCTTTTCACTCCGATCGATCTAAGGTTTTCTCATCAAATATATATATATATATTTTACTGTTTTTATTTAGATTATATATATATATTTATATATACAGATGTGTGATCATTTTTAGTGATTAAATTATTATTATTCTGTTATTTTGTTTATTATATGTTTATGATCTACATAGGTATACTCTGTTATATAGATAGAATCTATACTCCATATAATTTTTTTGTTACTTTTTGGTCTCGGTATTCATATGTGACATAAATTTTTACCCGTTTTTAGCTATATTGTAGATAAGCTGGTAAAACCTTGTCGACTTGGATATGACGTGACATAATTTAGGCTCTCTAATGACTTATGTTGGATTGCTAAACACTATGCAAATGAGGTTATAAAGAATCATCGTTTCACTATCAAAGTTTACAAGCTAAATTATGTCGGACAAAATAACTAGAAAGTGACAAAATTTTGTGAGACGCCGAAAAAAAATAAATAGAAGAGATAAAGTAAGTTGTGTCCATTTGGTACTAAATGAGAAGAAAGCTTATATATTTTAGATAAGTAACTCTATGTAAGTGACGGTAAAGATGACGATGAATGCTAATTGTTGGTGTAAGACACAGTTATTGCTTTTAAGCTCTAAGGATTTAATTTTGATTATCGAGTGTTTCATCTAAATGATGAATAGACTGATACCCTTGATTATACTCATGGAAACTTTTGTATATGCGTATTTGTTTTCGTTTTTAATCCTAGAAGGCTAGAATGATTGTTCTGCTTTGCTTATTGTTTGGAAATTGGTTTATATAGATGCTAACAAGGGATAGTTTTTAGTGTGAGATATATTTCTGGCTTCTAAGGTCCTAATGGTTTTGTATTGTTAATCAACACAACATGGTAGTATCATATAGATATAATGGTTTTCTGCTGTTCTGTTACAGTAGAGCTTGTAAAACACATGTCTTAATCAAATTTGTAAAATACATGTCTTTGAGCAAGCAGTTCGGTGATAGCATACTAATAGTATTAAACAGTACTCGTATATTTCTGTCTTCAAGACATTTGGTTGCTGACATGTGTTTTACAAGCTCTACTGTATCGAGTTCCTATTTAGTGAATTAATTGTTATCTGGCTTAGAATCATCTCTATAGATTCGAGTTAATAATTATGTTAGGAACATAGACTGAAAACAGATCCTAGACACAGACCTCAGCTTCAAGATTAGAGAAAAACCTTATACATTCTTGTTTCTGCTGATAAGATCAGATAGCTGGTGATGCAGGGTTCTGCTACCTATGATTATACATCGATGGGAAGTACGAATGAACCAGGAGGTTTCTGGGGTGTTTTAGCAAGAAAGGCGAAATCGATTCTCGATGATGATGAGGCTCCTCGTCGTTTTAATACCCCTGGCAGTACGAAGACAGAAACAGTTTCGACAAGCATCCAGGTATATATATATATATATTGTAAAAAGCATATACTTGTATTACCTTCAATATCTTGGTATATACTAGCATAGTACTCGCGTAATGCAGCGAGATTAAATATTTTTTGTTCGTGGTGTTCAATAATTTTTAATAGTGGTTGTCGCAGCTTCGTAGATGGTTTAATAGTATAGAGGATAACATGATACATGTATCTTTTTAAAAATAAAAATGTTCCGATGAATTAAAAAATTGTATTAGTAAATAGATTCGTTAACAAAAACTTAAATCATGAACTTATATTGGTTTTTATGTGTATTATAATTACCGTAAAAAGTTCATTTAATTATTATAGATAATTTTCTAAAATATGATTTTCATAATTAAGAATTATAAAATATAAGTTATAATAAATTAAATTGGTAAATAATTAAGGTATTTATATAAGTGGGGAAGTTTGACTAAATGTTTAAGGAAAGTATAACTAATGTTTATGTTATAGGGGTATATTAGTAAATTCACATCTTGAAACTTTAAAAAAAATAAAATATGAAGATCTCCTGATGTCTTTTATTAAACCAATATCTTGTTTTTGTTTCCGTTTGATGATAAGCTATAATGTTATCATGGCTAACCTCAGTGCTTGATGTGTTTCAATGTTCAGGTTGAGCATCATTATGAGTCTTTTGAAAATTCCCGAAAAATGGACAATCCAAAATTAAGGAAGGGTTTGGATAGACTCGCGTCCTCACTTAATCAAATTGGTGGCTCAATTGGGAATGCCTTTGAGGTAAATATTGTAGATTGATCTTAGTGGTTTTTCTCTTTCCTGAATGAACATTAGAAATATAAAGAAATAACATTTTCAATTCTTGTGTTTACCTTTTACTCATATATGAGGTGTTTATTTGTGTTCAATTGTTCATTGATCTTGGAGATTGGTTAGGATTATTTGAGGTGTCTATTACACTGAAGCCAGTGATCTAGTAAGTTGTATGATCTGAGTAATAAATATTAAGCTCCAATAAACTAGGCATATAGTTCAATTTTGCGGAATGTTGTGTATGATATAAGTTCTTCCATATGTTGTGTCTTGACCTTGGTTTTTCAGTTTGAGGATTTGGCTGGAAAAACACTGGCTGGAATTAACATTGTGATATATGATTGCTTTATTTGTGTCTACTCTTGTTTCATCTTGAGAAACCTAAAAAGGATGCAAGTCTAGTTGGATGCCATTGTTTGGAAGTTGTATGTAGGGAAATTGTTTGTGGTTGCTAAATTTGATTTTGTCAATCATAAAGAATGTTGATTAATAAACAAACTTATAGAAACTGAAATAACATACTTTGATTATCAGGAAGGGCGAACAATTGTAGACAAGAAAACTCAAGGTATCATCCAAGAAACTCGCAAACTGCAGAGCAGGAGAAAAGGAACGACCGATGAACAAAATGAGTTTTCTGGCTTGCAGGACCAATTACAGGAACCTAGAAGGCTATCTAAACAAGAACAGACAAACCAAGAAAATCAAATCAAGGCATCTCGCGACGTAAGGTGGCAAATGTGTAGTTGCATCTTTGTGGTTTATGTATAACAAGTTTAGGGAATTTTCATACATTTATCCGAAATTCATAGTACATACATAGGATGTGTGCAAATTACTTGCTGCAAATGCATCATACCATGTACATCATCTTTGTAGTAAAGCAAAAAACGGGGAAGGTAAGTTCATCAGGAGAAAAGTCTCCTTATGGTAGGTACTATGTGTAGGAAGAATTTTTGAAGTGCCAAATGTCTTGATGAAATTTTTTTACAACTCCTGCACCTTTTTTACACCTTGATGCAGCTTTATTAACACCTTGATGCACCAATGATCATTGGTGCATTAAGGTGTATCAAACACGTGTTGGAACCAAAATCCTTCCTACACTTTCTACCGTAAGGAGACTTTTCTCCCCATTTCCCTCCCTTATTTGCTATGCTATTGTGGAATTTGTTACTAAAAGCAACAAATTGGAGGCCATCATGTTGGCAGTCTTAATGATCACTACAACAGACTAGAGAATTACTTTATGATCCACTCTCATCAAGTATTTTTCTGTAGCCATATTTATGTATCCTTCCCCGTGAAATGCATTGTTGCCTTTTGTTTGGGATACAGGTGGCGATTGCAACCGCTGCTAAGGCGAAACTACTCCTACGGGAGCTGAAAACTCTCAAAGCAGATTTGGCCTTTGCAAAAGATAGAAGTTCACAGTTAGAAGAAGAAAATAAAATGCTACGCGAGGCTCTTGAAAAAGGAGAACACCCTACAGACGATGACATGGTATCAACTTATCTCATTGTGTGCACTGTTCGTTATTGTGATGGGCGAAAGGGGTTGGGTTGGGTTGACGTATCACTTTATATATACATATATATATATATACACCCTGTCAATTATTATTACAGACATCATATTTTCAATAATAATTACTTACTGGAATCTTGCAATTTTGGGACTACTTTCAACCCATTTGACCTGTTTTCTTTTTAGCTGATTTTGTTTATTACGAGTTAAAAATAGAACATCCCCCAATCGACCCATTCATAAATTAATTGATCACAATTGCATCATCCATTCTATATCCTTCGACCGATCCTTGGTTAACATTCATGTGATCAGATACGACTTCAGCTTGAATCACTTTTGGCGGAGAAGGCTCGTTTGGCTAATGAGAATTCTGTATATGCACGTGAGAACCGCTTCTTGAGAGAAATTGTTGAATACCATCAACTAACAATGCAAGATGTCGTGTATTTGGATGAGGGTATCGAAGAGGTTACAGAAGTTAATCCAGGATTGTCTAGAACACTATCCACCTCAGCCTTACCTCCATTACCTTCATCCCCGAAAATTTCTAGAACACATTCTACCTCAGCCTTACCTCAATTACCTTCATCTCCGAAAATCTCTAGAACACATTCTGGCTCAGCCTCGCCACCATTACCTTCATCGCCGAAATTATCTAGAACACATTCTGCCTCAGCCTTGCCACCGTTACCTTCATCCCCACGTGAACCTCCTTGATTCGTGTTCTGGTTAGTTGTAGCGCCATGCTTAATTCTTTTGTTCTTTTTATGCATTGTTGTTTATTCTTATTTTGGGTGATGGAGGTGATTATTTATTCTTTGTTTGGTTGTTGTAAGTAGTGTGATATGTTGATGAACAATAACAGAAAGCTTGTTATGTATTTGTGGCCTGTTATGGCTATCCCATGATTCTTTGCAAATAATTTGGATACATAAGAACAATTCTTTTGATGTTGTACAACAACTTCGTGATTTAAGTCTGTCGAATGAAGACGGTATTGTCATAATATAACATTGCAGTAGAGGTTTTTATTTTCTAAGATTTTGTTTGGTTCATCGTGTCACGAATTATATCATGGTATTTGATTGTTGACTCATTTTGTAATCCTAAGTTCCTACCTCATTATCATTTGTTGAATTGGTGACAAATTTTTATACTTGTGGATTTCAGTCTCCATCTTACCCTCCATTGTGACAAAATTGCCTTTCATCGTCAATTCAATTCATACCAAATTGTCTTTAGTAATAAGAGGTTCCGAGTTCAAGTCTTATTAAAGATTTTAAAAAACCATTCTTTCACAAAACATAAACAAAATTTGATTTTTTTATATCTATAATCTTTAATAAAAGGGGAACCTCCCTCATCCTTTTCTCAAAAATGCCTCTAGATCATCTTATTTTGCCCCTCACTTCTATTCACTAATTTAAACATCTCCACCTAATATATCTATAATAGTCTTAATGAAATAATTTACAATATAGATCCTTCAACCCTTAAAATAACTACACTACCCCTTCTACATCAATTGTTTTTATATTCACCACCATACCACCACCGGCGCCCCCACCACCAGGCGGCAGAGCCGCCGCCGCCATCCTTCGCCGTCACCCCTGCCGCCACCGCCGCTACTACCATCGTCGTCGCATCGTACGACCATCGTCGTCGCATCGTACGGGCATGCGTCTAGTAAGACATAAATATATCTAGTATATCTTTCACAAAACATTAGCCGACTATAAAGTGTATTACATTAAATATTCTCCCAAAAATATATAGACATTTGGCTCACTCGTATTAGCACCTTTCCAATAACATGTTAATCATCGGTTCAAGTCTCGTTAAGGAGGTCAATTATATAAGTTTATCAGTTTATTAGTATGTAGTAATAGTAATGATTAGATCGTATAAAAAAAATATATGTATCTTTTAGTGTTATAGTTTTAGTAATATGGAATGGGTAAATCTTAACTACAACCTTTCATATATTTTCGTATGTAATTAAACATGTTTTCATATTAGTTAATACATAATTTGATGATTATCACTAAACTCAAGTTTTTTGTGATTCTTGTATGAACAATATAATATTTATAAATATAAAATTTGAGGTCTTTTAAAACATTAGTCTAAATCCATTGCTTTAGTTGCTTTACCTTCGAGCCACTATGAAAAGATAACAAAGGTACTAATAATAGTATATAAGTACAAAGATTGAGTAATATATACACGTAGTAGTCTAAATGTCCATACGATTTACGAATTGATTATATATATTATATTATTGATTTTTTGAGTTAGAAAAATTGAATAATATATACACGTGTCATCCTTTATTTATACTTTAAAAAAACCTAACTTTGAGTGCTAATACACACTTATGCAAAAACACCATCCATCTTTTAACAAACAAATAGCTTGCTTCACTGTCACCTCTGTTGTACACTTTTGTCTATATTCAATCCCCATTGATGGCAACTCATTTCCATACAAATCTCACTTCCAATCACACACACACACACACACATATATACTTACACCTTACTATATCTATGTACCTTAAAACACGGAACAGTTTGGTGACTCCTAAAATACTTTGACCCAATAAACTTATTTCTAGTACATATTTTTCGCCACCAAATATACATATATATATGGTATTATATTTTTATCATATATATATTTTACGATAGTTTTGTAAATATTTATTTAGGGTTTTCTACTTTTTTCTTGCAAACATAAACCTAAGTTCTAATATCAGGTAATTTTTTTCATCCACTTTTTATAATCTTAGATGTATTTTTCTTTTATATGATCTATTGTTTTGACCCACATTGTTTGAGTTTGTTATATTTTATTGATTTTTGTTTATTTTTCGAACCCCACTTAGCCTACACCACAGGATAGACCGGTTAGTTCGCGTACCTCTAACTTGACCTTCTCGAGTAACCTCAACAGGAAAAACTTCTTAATTGGGCTAGACCCACCTAGTGGAATTGTGATTTTTGTGGTGAAAAAAGATATCGGCATTGATTTTCGAGAACCCCAACTAGCTCACGCCCGCCAGACGGTGCCCGGCCTAGATGGTGGCCCGACCAACTGATCTAACAATGGTGCTAAATTTTGGAAAGTTCTTAATGCATGTTGTGTTTGTTTTGTTGCTTTTGTGGCCAATAGTTGAATCACAATCACTTTTTAATGTCACTGAAATAAGGTCGGCTAGGGCTTTAGATGCAATGTTACAAGACTATGCTTATCGGGCATTTGTTACTCCGAGAACGGGTGTTTCGTTTGACGGTAGTGTTCCTAAGAACTTAACTGGTATTCAGGTTTCAGCATTGAGGCTTAGAAGTGGTAGTTTGTTTACTAGAGGTGTTTCTATGTATAAAGAGTTTAAAATCCCGATAGGTGTTATCGAGCAGCCTTATGTGGAACGGCTTGTTTTGGTGTATCAAAATTTAGGGAATTGGTCTAAAACTTATTACCCTTTACCTGGATACATGTATTTAGCTCCTATGTTAGGTCTTCTTGCTTATGATGCATCAGATTTGTTAGCTAAAAATCTACTCGAGTTGGATATTTTTGCGTCTGGTGAGCCGATTTCGATAGACTTTGGGAAGGTAAAACCCGTGCCTGATGGTTCAACTGCTAGGTGTGTATGGATTGATCTAGATGGTCAAGTGAATTTCACAAATGTGGTATCTGGGAACACATGTTTTGCTTTCAAACAAGGGCATTTTTCGATTGTGGTAAACTCAACTACCAGTTTAGTGCCAGCGTCTCCTTCGCCAAAATCTCCTGCTCCGGCTGAGGTTCTTAACCCCAGTCATGGAGGTGGAGGAGTTGATTCTACCGTTTGGGTGATTGTTGGCTCTGTAGTTGGTGGATGTTTGTTGTTAGTCTTGTTGGCGTTGCTGGTATTATGGGTTCGGGGATACAAAAAGAGGAAGAAGATGCATAAGATGGAAAGGACTGCAGAGCGTGGTGAACCGTTGCATATGACAATGATTGGGGGGATGAAAGCACCGGCAGCTATGGTGACAAGAACACAGCCGACTCTTGAAACCGAGTATGCACCATGAGCTCTTTTCATTAGGTATTCTTTCCAATTGCACATGTTTTTGTAGGTGCATTTCATGTTTTGGTTCATTCTTTGGTAATGTCATGGAAATAGAGCAAATGTTTTTAGGGTTCGCGTGTAAATGGATACTTTCTGACCTCACACAACGATTCGTTGTTGAGTGAATTTTAGGTGTTGAGAAAAGAGTGGTTTTTATTCATGGTGATTCTTGATGTTCCATTAACAAGTACTAATACATTGTTATGCATAGTTCATAAAACTGGCAGTAATTAATCACATGAATTTGTGAAGTTATCTTTAACTTGAACAATGTTGCTGATTTTAGTCTACAATGTGTTATTCCATCAGAAGTTTCATAGTTTGTAATAAATCTTGTCCATATCACTCTTCCTGTCAGTTTGGTTTTATGTATCCTACTTAGCGTAATACTAGTATGATTTAGTATTAAAACGATTCAAAGACCGTCTTCAGTTTGTTTTTAGATGGAAAAACGAAAAGTTTTGAATGAAATGACATAGATTACCATTTTAAAGCTCTGTACTTTGAATCAAATATGAAATATAAGTTCAGTTCGGGTCAAGGCCGGGCTTGTTACATGACCCTCTCGATAGTGTATAGTCAACAACTAGTTTTCGATCTCGGGTCAGTGTGCCCTTCTCGTTTGCTGCTTTGATACATTTAGAAGTGTAGTCGTGTGACATACTATAATGAAATGCATCGAGGGTACAAGTAATAAATATGTATGAGGCATATTTGGTGCAATGATGTTTGTGAAAGAGGAGTTAATGAGACAATATGGGTGGATAGTCTGTAAAGGCCAAAGGGGCATTACTTTGGTCCAACCACTTCTATAAAGGTATAAAGAGTAATTATAAAAGAAATGTAGCTTTTTGGGCTTTATGACCAACCACCCCCAACACCTAAACCAAGCAAATATGACCTGGACCCTTGGTTTTGCCAATCCATCTATCATTTTGCTGGATAACTGGATTAGGTAACATTTTTATGATTTTAATAAATGTTCTGAAGAGAATATGACAACCATTTTCAAGATGTTCTGAAGGTCTCAAGAAAAAAAAAAGTTTCAAACCTCGCTAGGTAAATACTTTGGGTTTTTTTTGTGTCGGTGTGATCTGTAATCGACATAAGTTTTTTGATCCTTTTACGAACTTAACAGTTTGAGTCCCGGGTTGTATTTAGATTGTGTAGATGGTTTATGTCTAGATATTGGTGGTTGTACTTTATGTCTTCTAGGTTCTAGCGCCTTGCTAACAGGCAAATTTTATAATATTTCATCTTTGTCGTTAAAAAAAAAACAAAACAAAACAAAAGTTAAACACCTTGGGATTAGGGTGTAATCGAGCCGAGTCGAGCCAACACAGTGTCAATCTCGAGCTCGACTCGGTTATAAAACTCGAAGCTCGAAGCTCGACTCGAGCTCGACCGAGCCTTTATTTTCAAGCTCGAGCTCGAGCTCGCTTTATTAATCGACACTTTCGAGCTCGGCTCGGCTCGACTCAATTAAGTATTTTACTAATTTTTAAATCAAATTAGTCCTATAAGCTAGATGATTTCAATCTCGACTCGATTAACCTCGGCTCAGTAGGATAATAATTATGTAAAAATATATAATATTCAAGGGTAAAATTGTAAAATAGCACAAGCTCGATTAAGCTCGC
>JAOXNX010000032.1:21426170-21438972 GCA_028566075.1 Solidago caesia
AAATACCTGTGGCCACCCCAAATATGCCTAGGGTAGGACTCGAACCCCTGACCTCTTGTGAGGAAAGAGGCCTCCTTACCACTAGACCATTTGGTGATGGTTTATCCGCGTCTTAGTTCATTAGCACTTAGATTCATTCAACTCTCTCTATCCCACATTTAGGAGGTTTTTGGTTTGAAGTCAAGAATCACTAGTGATATGTTTCTGATCATAGTGTGAAATGGGAATGGGGATGGGTATGTCTAAAGATAAGAAGATAAGCCATGTGATGCATTGGATTTGTGAGAGACAATGAAAGAGAGAATATATGACCAGAAAATTATTTTTCCAAACCCATTCCTTTTGGTAGGTTTGAAGGATTCTTAAGTTCATGGATTTCATTACCATTTTTAATGTCCATAGCCATCATCCAAACACTCATGTTAGGACGATACTCATTCCTTCATTCTCATACTCGTCCCCCAAACAATACCTTACCAACAGGTCAAAGCCTTTAGCCTAGCCATATCCAGGTGTATATAAGATTATAAGGTGCTTCTCCACTAGTGGTTGAGGGTTCAAGTCCCAACTAGGACTAATGTGTAGAGTAGGTGTAGGTGTAGGTGGGTGTGTGAGATCGACGTTCTTAAAAAACCAAACACCGCCTTGGTGTCACTTCACTTTTGTCAAGGTCATTAGGGGTGTGCTAGCTACTCTTTTTGGAGACCCGAGGCTCCTAGTATCTAATTGGAGAGCCTTGTGTTTTTGAGAAATTGGGTTTAGCATGGATCTGTTTTTCGTAAGTTTTTTGCAACATAAGTGTTTATGCTTCAAGCCAAGATGCTTGATATTTTTGTAAAGTGCGGAAATACGGTATATGGTGAATTATCTTGTAGTTTATCGTTTGTTTTATCTGAGCCTTGAAATAAGTTCAAATCATTGTTCAACAGTTCAAGGCTTATATGTCTGGTGTTCAAATCTTTTCATGTATGATTTTGAAGCATCTTAGTGTTGGTATTGAGAAAAGCTAGAAATGGCGATATCGACCTATTTAGTTATAAATAGCTCTAGGTGGTGTTTTAGTTCAAGTGCGTTTAATAAAATTAAAATTAGCTACTAGGAATAGGTTAAACGGGTTGAAAGTCGCCCAATGTCTATTCTCAACTCATACAAACCCTTAAAAAGAAAGTTTTGTCATGAATTTTCATTATTATTGTTATAATTATAATGCTGCTCCTTTTTTAATCATAATTGACGCACTGAGTATTTTTTTTTTCTAAGAAAAGACAATAAATGTTACTCAACCCAAAGCCACCCCTCTTGCTACCTCAATAAAAAGCCAAGACATTATATGTCCTTTGATTTAACCATTCACTTCAATTGTTTGTTTTGCAGAAATCTTGAGGGTTTCTTCTATGTTGCACAACCAAGGGTTTAACGAGCATGACAGGCTGCGGCATAGAAGCCCGAGTCCCATGGCTTCTTCAGATCTTATGTCGACAGTTCCAGGAACAGGAATTTCCGGCTGGAATGGTTTTCGACAAGAGGTAATTATTTAACGAACTCTAAAACTTGATGTATACTCAACGTTATATCTCTCATACTTTGTTTATGAGAATTAGCGACTAATTAGAGCCCAATTTTCTTTTGCACACAATGAGATACTTTTGAAACAATGAACATAAATTAAGTTGTCTTCTTTGGTGTTCTTTTTCTGCATGTTTAATTGCTCGTTTGTTTTTATTTAATATATATATATTTTTGCTAAAGAACGTTATCACGTTTCTTAATTCACAAAAAAAGAAAAAAAACAATCAAATGCTATCTTGTGTCATGACAGCGATTAAGTGGAATGACAATGGACTGGCAAGGAGCTCCAGCAAGTCCTAGTTCATACACAGTGAAGCGAATCTTGCGGCTAGAAATTCCTGTTGACTCTTATCCCAATGTAAGCTTTCAAGCAGTTGCAATACCTGAAAATCTTTATTTAAAACTTCCCGAAGTTTCTGTTTACTCATAGGAAAGTGATTAAACATGCGGGTTGGGTAACTGGCCAAAATGGGTTTGTGTCAAAACAGGTAATTTTTGTGCCAGGTTAGACCTGTCAACACTTATTTGTCCATTTATTGTCATTTCAAAATAATTAATGCATTTAATATTATGACAAAAACAATATTATTAAAAAGAATAAATTAACATCATTAAGATGAAATGATTTAGGACATTGTAAGCAGTCGACATGCCCCATACCCCGCATGTCTGTGGGATTGGGTATGTTGTTGTAAGCAGTTAACATGGTTGGCAACCTTTGATCCGTTTAACTTGTTTGGCCCATTTTGACCCATCTCATTTTTAGCTAGTTTCCTACATCTGATCTGGTACCATACAACATGAATTGACTTATTTTCATATATATGGCTAGAATGTGCCACCTCTAACTTACATCATTTTCCCCTTGGGTCACTATCTATAACTATTCGTTCCACTGTCATATTATGGAACCCACGAAAATGAGAATGTGTCAATAACATATTCTCTTTGAATTCTAGTTTAACTTCGTCGGCCGGCTTTTGGGACCTAGAGGCAATTCACTAAAACGTATAGAAGCTACGACGGGCTGTCGTGTGTTTATTAGAGGAAAGGGATCGATCAAGGATCCTGATAAGGTTCTCGTCTGTTTATATGTTGAATTTTATTTACTTAAAGTTCTCTTATCTGCCTTTGTGTGGTTTTTGGTTCTAATTTTTGATGATTTAATGTTTACAAATTAAAAGGAAGAGAAGCTAAGGGGAAGACCAGGTTACGAGCATCTAAATGAACCACTTCATATCTTGATCGAAGCTGATTTACCTGCAAGTGTTGTTGAGTTAAGGCTGAGGCAGGCACAAGAAATAATCGAAGAGTTGCTCAAACCAGTGGTATATTTCTTTCAAATTACCATCTAACATTCTTTATAAGCTGGAGCATTTGACTTTCGAAGTAATTCTTTCTTTGAACATATCGCACAATTTTCTATACTTTTACATTCTCAACACCACTTCTTTCTATTTATAGCATGTCATGTACTTTTTACTTTATTTATCGATATTTCTTCACGGTTTAAGTAGAGGCATGTCAATTTTGGAACCGGACGCTGTTCTTTTGACTTTAAAAGTAAAAAATTCACGACTAAAAAAATGTACCTTAGACTTTTGAAGCCGAAAGGACTAAGTTATAACTTAAGCTTTGATGATTTTATTATAATTGATTACTTATAACAGACCGGTTTCTATAAATTATAAATAAGTTACCGAAATAATATAGCTAATCTGAAAGATTCAGGATAATCTTGAATTAGGAAGCACTCTACTCGACCTCAAAAGTCAAATGCATGCTAATAAACTTTGGTGAACCCCTTCTTTCAACGTAAAATTATTTCATTGCTATAAGTAGTTTGTTTGACATAAGAAAAGTAAGGTATGGCAACAAATGGAAAGTTTCTCATAATACGAATATAACTTTATGATAACTTTGAAATGATGGAGCTTTCCCTAGAAATTAATACTGACATGTCGATTATAGAAATTAGAATTTATATAAGTGTAAGATAAATTTAACAGAAGTAAATTGTTCACAAACATGTCATTATCTGGATACTTTCCTTGCCCATGTCCTAAAATTATTTTTGAATTTACAGGATGAGACTGAAGATTATATCAAAAGACAGCAGTTACGAGAACTAGCCATGCTGAACTCAAATTTCCGTGAAGAGAGTCCCGGACCAAGTGGTAGCATGTCACCATTCAACACGAGTGGCATGAAACGTCCCAAAACAGGGCGTTAGTAAGATCCTACCTTAAACCTGCTATACATATACACCCTGATATATTATATCACATAATTTTCTGAACAAAGTTGAAATGTATAGGCTGACTCTTCTGACCAGCGAGTTTCTTATTTGATTTTATGTTATTTTTTTTTTTGTTCAAAAAGAAAAATAGAACAGTAGGTACAGATTGGAGTATAAAGTTTAGAGTAAGGAATGATTCATTTTTCTTGTTTGTTTGGTGATGCATTTGTAAGATAAGATTCATTAAATTTATTCATGTGAGAATGTTGTTACATATGTATGTTATAGATATATAAATTTATTGGTTAACATCATTTAGACCATCGAGTCTTGTCTCTTTTTCCTTTCGTTTATCTGTACTTATGTAGCTACTTAGATTACCCATTTCCACAAGCTCGGCAATCTTTTGTCCCACGCTAAAAAGTTACGTATTTTGACCAGTTGCCCGCATTTTGGCACCTAAAGTGTCGATGCTTTCAAATTGTTAAATTATTCTAGAGAAATTTGTCGAAATAAAGAAATAGTCAAAATAGAAAGTGTTACCTTGCTAGTAACTCAATAAGAATTTCTGACTGATTATCAAATACTTGGCATCTTTCTAAGAATGGTATGATAGTTAAAACCTTGGACTTAGAATAAATAGGTAAACAGGGAGGGATTTCTGTGCAAGATCCCCGTGAGAGTCAAGTATTTAGTTCAAATGTATGCGGCATAACCGGAATTTTATGGTCGTGTTTGGACTGTTTCCTAGCAATGTTTACACATGGAAATTCAAACCCGGGCCTCTTTAAACCGTCAATTATTATAAATATTAAATGGTCTGTTCCAACTTTCAATCGTTGAAAAAAGAAACTAGAAATTTAGAATATCTATACTATCTTATAAAGTATTTGCATAGTGTCTTAAATTTTAAAATTTTTAAACATTAGCATTTTTAACTTATTATTTAATGTGTTTATATATATACATATATATTGATATTGATTTACATAATAACTTTATTTATAAATATTCCGTCAATAACAACAAATACAATTTTTTTATATACATGTGTTAGATAATTCGCCGACTGCCGGACACCATCACCTTTTGACTCAATCACCAACCATCAACACCGCGCATTGTGCGGGTATTATTTCTAGTATTAATTAAGATTTTGTACGTGTATTCATTTTGAAAAGCAAGGATATGGTACAATCTTACATTTTACGAGTACAAAATTTCTCTACTGGGTTGTAATGTACAGGAAACCGCTTTTCTTTTGTCTATACAAATATACAACTTCGTAATACTATTCTTAATGCAAAACTTTGCCGTGTATCAACGAGGATGGACTACAGGGTTACCACCACTGCTAAGATCACTTCCTTGAACATTTGACGAGCTATAAAAAGAAGACGTCGACGATGATTCCGCAAAAGACTTTGAGTCGGGCTCTGAAAAGTCATCACCATTTTCAGGCATCTTTTCAAGTATGTGCTCGAGCTCCCGAACCACGTCTGACATAGATGGCCTTTTTTCAGGCTTGTCATTGCAACACCAAAGAGCTAAAGATACAAACTTTTCAATACATTCAGAAGGGTATGAACCCATTTTGCTATCTACGATTGAGAACATTGTTCCCGTTTGATGAGCTATTTTCACCTGAAAAAGGTCAAAAACCACAATTTTTTAAGAAAAAAAATCAAAATTTCTCTAATCAATTTGGGAAATTCGATATATGAAGGTAAACATAAAAAGGGTACCTCACGGACAATATTTTTGCCATGTGATATAGGTTTCATGCTGGTCAAGATCTCCAAAAGTACGATTCCAAGGCTATATACGTCGCTCTTGTCAGACAGCTTATGGGTCAACAAGTATTCAGGATCAAGGTAACCCTGGAATAGCATATGGAAAACATTAAAAGAAGTAAATTGAACAATTTATTTATGACTCCAACCAGTTTGGTAAACCTTTTGCAGCTAAAACGGTAACAGATCAATGGGTCTAAAATTGTTCTAAGTGTACTTATAATGTATTAAGCCGCGCCTAAATAGCTATAATAATACTCCACATTAAATTTGTGATGAAATTTAATATCTAACATATTAACTTTTTTAGAACTAAAAAAAGATGGACAGTATTAGCGGGGAACTCAACTTGACCGACACATAATATAGCTAGTTGTTTCAGCTTGTTACAACTCAACTGAACCCATCCATTTCGCCACCCCTGTGTGTTTCTCTTTCTTTTGCTTCGTTTTTTTTACATCAAAGAAAGGAGCAAGGTCAACCCTCATACACCAAGGTTCCTCGACTAGCAGAAGAAGACAGAAAGAGACTTACTGGTGTTCCTCTAACAAGCGTTGATATGTACTTAGGCCCGGCTCCATTATCATCCAATATAGGTGCAAGCCTCGAGAGTCCAAAATCAGCAACTTTGGCAATGAGTTTGGCATCAAGAAGAATGTTGCTTGATTTGATATCACGGTGGAATATAGGTGGGTTGGCTTCAGTGTGAAGATAAAGGATGGCTTTGGCTGAATCCAATGCCACATTCAACCTCATCCTGAAGCTCAATGATTCTCCAGATCTGGCTGTGATTAAATAGATTGAGACCAATTGTAAAGTTTATCAGCAACCGTAGAAGTGTAAGTGCTAAAAATGAAATACATATGTAGCTATAAACGCAAATCTCCTAAGTTTCTTACCATTAAGCCAATCACGTAATGTTCCCCGAGGAATGAACTCATAGACCAGCATCTGCATAAGTCCCAAGAATTTACATATTGCTTCATCTTTGAGCCATGGATAAATCATAAAAGTAAAGAAATATAGGTAATCCGATACAATACCTGCTCTTTTTCCTCATCGCAGTATCCCACAAGTGAGACTAAATTTCGGTGATGTACTCTCGACAAAATCTCTATCTCTGTCAAAAATTCCTTTTCACCCTGTAACGATCCTTCTTCTGCACGTTTTATAGCCACGATTTTTTTATCCGATAATTTTCCTTTATAAACCTTCCCATAACCTCCTCGGCCAACGACACTTGATCTACTAAAGTTTTCAGTCGCGATTGCCATTTCTCGAAATGTGAAGCTTTTGACACCATCAATGTTGATGGAAAGTTTTGAGACTGCAAAAAGTAACATAACAGTCAACATTGCTTTCACAGATAACATTGAAGTCACAACAACCAGTTTTTGGTGTTTGGATGTACGGATTCTTCTTGTGATTAATTTTTTATGTTTTGGTAAACAGTTTCATATCACTCCTTTTAACCTCATATCTAAAGCTTCTAACTCCTATATTACAAAAGGTCTCCTTTTTCACGAAAATGTAAGTATGTAACTTTTGGTCATTTTATCTAGTAATTTCATAGAAAATGAAAATATGTAAAACACTCGAACAACTACAGGTCTAAATAGAAGAAGCACATCCGGAAACACTATCTTCTACAGCAAAAATTACTAGAGTTGATTATTTTATATCACATAATCATTTTCAAAACGCAAATCCAAATCCGGGACTTACGTAAATCTTTTCTTGATGATGCGTGCTTGTATCTCTCGTTTTGTTTCTTGATCACAACGGTCAGTATCGAAGAAATTAATAAAGCACAGACAACTGCTACAATTACAGAAGTTACTAAAACGCCTTTTCTTATACCTTTCCTCGGGGTTCCAACATTCACTACATCAATAAAAAAAATATACGATGTGAGCTTAACAAGAACATCGGAAACTACTTACACATACATAACAGTTGCAAAACGGGCACGTTGGATAACGGGTCAAAATAAGTAACATTTGCACAGGTCAAAACAGGTCAGGTTAGGTTGATCCGAAACACTTTTTAACATTTTCTATATAATTTTACTGTGTCAAACAAAATTTCATAAATGATCTTTTTTCAACGATAATATAATTAAAAAACAAATTAAAAGGTTTATGTATTAAAAGAATGCTTTCGGCAACTTTCAACCCATGTGACCCATTTTCACTATTTTTTTTAGCTATTTTCTGACCCGTCTAACCCGAGAGAGAGAAAACATTACCCAAATTTTTACTAAACCAATAAGTAAATGCTTACAATGTGCATAAGGTCCAAGAAGAGTAAAATTCAGAAGCTCATAGGGTCCAAAAAAGTGGCTTCCGGGAAATACCCAAGTCGTAAAAATGCCCCTAATTCGCAACACGTCACTGCTACTAAAAGTATGCTCAGAGCCACTCTTGGGGAAAAGTTTCAAATACATCCCCAAACGAGGTCCCTTCTCCCACATAACCGAGTCAATAGATAGTTGATAAGGGTCCAAACCAAGAGATCTTGTGACATAAATTTCAAATTCATCTTGATACGGTCGAAAATAAGAAAAACTTGGACTTTTTAACCGATAGCCAATCCTTAGAGGTGAAGCACAAAAGCATGGGGTTGGGGATCCCGGAACATACTCGTAGTAATCGCTTGTGGGACATGATTGGATTGGACACACAGTTGAGTTTTTTGAATTGTCCCGAGTGTAATCACCATAATCTGTAGTTCCACAAAATTTATCTTTGTATTGTATGCTTGAATTATTACAAACTGGATTTCCATTTAGCCTGATAAAAAAATTGCATGACATGATTAGTTATCAACAGGTGCATTTGGTTAGTTGGAATCTCGAACGGGCCAAATAAAAATTAGCTAAAAGAAGTAACCGGTCAAATGGATTGAAACTTTAAAGCTTCCCCCAATAGTGTTATTAGAGCATACAAGCTTGTGAATCACTTTATTTAAATATTCAGATTATTAATGTAATTTATGATCATATTGATGCATTGAGTTCTTTTTAAACAAACAATAAATGATTTCGGGTCAACCCAGCCCCTTTCAAGCATACTAAAAAATGACCGCTTTCAACCCGAACCATTTTGACCCGTTTCCGTACCTGCTCATCGTGCCACCTCTGCTCATACATTTCACTGAAGAAGCATAGGAAGAAGATGACATACCTTAGGCTAGCATTTACAGGCGGGTTTAGAGCTCCATTTATATTTGAAAGGTTGTTATTTCGGAAATCATTGCAGAAAATGGAGACATTTTGCATAGTGTCAAGATATGAGTAACAAAGTAAAAATAATGAAATTTGGATGCATATAGGGCTCCCTTATGCCACAAAGCTAGGATTTATTTTTGCAATTCAGGAGTAAAATGTTATCTGATAAATCACTGCACAACGGTAGTAGTAATACAATATATGAACATAAGTAAGCAATTAAACAATAATCAAAAGCAACATAAGTAATAAAACCATGGACGAAACCGGAAAATTTCTTTAAACTTACATAGTTGTCATTCCGTTTGAAAGTTTATATGATGGTATTGATCCAGTGAGCCTATTTCTACTGAGATCTCTGTCAAGTTTGATAGCAACCATTAGCCAATACAATATGCCATATATACATATATTTACATATATACAATATGTACATGCTTGCGTACATACATACATACATATTCACCACGGAGTAAAAAATACGAGCTTACATATAGCTAAGATTTAAAAGTCTGCTAAGATCAGGTATAACTCCTTGCAGACTACAGTTTCTAAGACTTCTGCAGAGCATGTAAAAATGACATTAATGCACATAAAGGAAAATATATATTTTTTGATAAGTAATTTTTTTTTTTGCAAGTAAATGTTTAGAGCTTTGTACTTACATTTTTACAATGCCTGATAGATTTCCATATGAAGAAGGGATTTCACCATCAAAGTGATTGTTATCAAGTTGACTGTAAGATAGGATTAACAGCTAGATTAGTAGTTACGTACGATTCAACTATATCATTTTGATCTAAATATTCTTATCAGCAAAATGAGAACTTACAGTATGCGCATGCCTGGAAATTTTCCAAATTCTGATGGAAGATACCCAGATAAGTTGTTGTTATCCAGAAGCCTAAAGTCAGCACGAAATATATTAACGGTTGCAATATTGTCAGGTCAGATTTAGTTTAAAATGCATTGAAACGGGCTGGTTGGAGGTGAGCCACAAGAGCTTCTTTGGTCATTTTAAAATATACAAAAAAATAATATGTAAGTGTTTAACTACAACGTGTTAGAATACAAATCCAAATCTATAACAAAACGATTTAGAAGGTTGTATTGATTACAAATGGAATTCTGATGACTCTCAAAACATTTGACCTGTTCAACATGTTTCCCTTTTAGCTACATTTTTTTGATTTGAACCATTAGAGATATAACACAGCCCAAATCGACCCATTTATAAGCAAATGGGATGATTTGACACTTCTAAAGAATATAAAAGAAATGAAAGATGACATGATTACTCACAGGTGCATTAGAGTAGATAAGTTGGAAAGTTCTGCAGGAATTTGACCACTCAACGAGTTATTGTTAAAATGGCTGCAAAATTCAAAGTAAAATGTCACGTAATCACTCATACAAACACATACTTTCTCAAAATCTGGTTTTATTATCCACTTACATATGTTTAATATTCTTCAAATTTGAAAATGACTTGGGAATTTGTCCTGATATGTGATTCTCGTCTATTTGGAATCTATCTAAGTTCACAAGATATCCAAGCTCAACCGGTAAACTTCCAGTTAATCTGTTTCCGTTCAAAAGCCTGTCAAGAACGTCATAGATGAATATTAGTCCATAAAATTTACGATAACATACACAAATTATCAAAACGTTTAAACAAAAAACTATAGGAAGAGCAGTATTTTAACTTACAATAGTACTAAAGATGAAAGGTTTCCAATCTCTTTCGGTATACTGCCAGTCAAGTTATTCCACATGAAATCCCTTCAAACAATAAAACACAAACGGGGGTTAGTTGACCACCCAAAGAAACTTATGCACTAGGTACATTAAATTTAACATCATGACTTACAAAATTATCAAATGAGAAAATTGACCAAGTTCGGGTACTAAATTTCCTGAAAGATTCATGTTTAGTAGTTGTCTGTAAACAAAAGAAAGTGGAAACAGGACCGTATAAGATGACTTACGACATAAAACATAAAGTGCATGAAAAGTAGTTAAATAAGGAATAGAAACATACATTTCTTGAACATGCCGGTATTTATCAACTCGGTTGTTATGAAAGCATATGACCCCGGTCCAGTTTGATGTACATGGATCTCCTTTATTCCAATTACTAAGATGATTCATTGGATCAACTAAACTACCTTTAACCGCTAGCAATGCAGATACTAAACATAATCAAAACAAACACAAAGATGAAAAATACATTAGTCAGTTTAGACCCAGAAAATAAAAATAAAAAATCCGATAATGTTGCATATATTTCTGTAAGTCTTATTGATACTTAAAATCAGATATCCGGATGTAATAATGTCCGGACGTTCAAACGTTTGAAGTTGTAATAATCACTCCATACTATGTTGAGCATTTGACAAATTCTCCTTATTTATGAAAGTAATTAACAATACAAGGGTAAATTTTCATTTACCAACTGGTAATCAGTCCTTTTTCGGGGTAGTATCAAACCAGCTATTCAAAACTAATCCTAAGAGAAATGATTGATAGGCCTACTCGGTGTGCCTAAAAATGGACCTTAAAATATGATTTAACAACATGACAGTATCAATGGAAAGGATGAAGAAAGAAAAAAAGTCATAATCCATAGCGTTCAAAATATTAGGCATAACCACAAGGGTGATGGCCTAGTGGTAAAAGTTTGGTCTCTAAGGGTGAAAATACTTAGAGGTCCCAGTTTGAATTCTAGGAGCAAAAAAATATACCCCCGTGGGCCTTGTGGACATGGAGGTTCAACAACGACGACTCTAGGCTACTCGCAAAGTGAGTGGTCGCTCTGGGATTAGTAGGCTTGGAAAGCGGATTGGATATCTAGGTGGGAGGTGGGAGTCCCACCATTAGATGTAAAAATTTGTTGTGATTCATAAAACTACCGAAGGTACCGTCCTCCTGTAAAAAGGTTGATGTCCGACAACCGACAACCCTGACCGGCCCATGAGTACCTTCCCAAGGACAATACATGGGAGGCAACAAGCACACTCACTCAACGACTCAGGTAGCCGTTATGGGATTCGAACCCGGGTACTTTCCATAATCCCGCATGCTCTAAACCAACTTAGCAAAAAACACATACATATAAACACATAGCTTACTTTCAGAAGGATCAGTAACTTTTGCAGCTGCAATCATCACCAAGAAATGCAAAATGAAAACAAAGACACATCCACTTGACTTAAACTTGAACCCCATCATTCTGAAATCAATAAAATTTCACAAAAATAAATAAAAGATTAGAATTTCCCCCTGAGTAACTCAATAACCTGAACAGAAAAAACTTTATCCGTGTTAAAAAAAAAAAAAAAACTCAAAATTTAATAAGGCTGGATATAAATACTTCAATCTTCCACAAGATTCAAACTTCAATCCCACCATCTTCAAATTATATCTCAAACAATGCTTCCCAAATTCAAGAACTTGATGTTAACTTCAAATAACAAATTTTTACTAAAATCTCAAAATAAAAAGAAAAAAGAAAATCTTGAATTTTCAAGATAAAAATTATTGAATTTATGAAAGTCAAAGATGAAACAAGTTTTATATGTCAACAAAAGATAACAACATAAAGTTTATTAATTGGTTGAAAAGAATCATAGCCCAATAATTTATGTATGATAACCAAATCTTTGAATAAGTTTGTTTAGTCAAACGCCTAACAAAGCAGATTCCCAACATGTCAGTGTGTTCACACACTACAAAAATACTGTAGAAAGTAAAACAAAATATACCCTGATTGTTACGTTATTTTAATTTAATTAATAATTTGAAAAAATGATAACATAAACAAAAAAAGGTTGCAAGTCCATTTGAAAATCTATCTTGTGTGAAAAGAAGTATTAGATGTAGGGGAAAGGTTAGCTAAAGCATGCAGTACCTATCTTAGGTAAAGCAGGGGGGGATTATGTAAAATTTAGAGGGGGTTTATGTAAAATTCAG
>JAOXNX010000032.1:21443835-21453852 GCA_028566075.1 Solidago caesia
TAAATTTTTCTTCATAAGTCTTTGTTTTTATTTTGTATTTTATTTAACAATTGATTTTTTATACTTATACTTTTTTTTTATTCCCTTTTGTTTTTCTTTTGTTTTTCTTTGTATTATTATTATTATCATGAGAGAAAATATGGTTTTTTAATCTTGGAGAACAACTTGCGTGAAAGTTAAACTGACTTTATAACAAAGGTAGACGACACGATAACTAAGTGTGAGTGGTTTTTAATTATACGGTTGTAAGTTCAACATAAATGCAAACATAACAAAATCCTATCAAAACAATAATTGAGGCCCCGCAACGCGGGGCATGAACTTCACTAGCTTATATAAAAGTTGGGACTTTTTATCCGGGTTAGAGCTTTGTATCATAAAATATGTTGAACTATCGAACTTAACTTAGACTTAACATAATATGATAAAATAGTCTCGATTCAAATTCTATCAATTTTTGATTTTGTTATCAGGTTCCATGACCGAATAACATTAGGTTCACAAAAAGTTTAAACTAGGGGTATTTTGTTCTCGGATATGATGAATCATGAATGTTATGAAAATCAAAAAAATTAACCCGATAAAAAAAAATATGTGTCTCACAGGCACCTGGGACATAGGGTCACTCAATTACTACTTGTTTGCAACCCTAGTCGTAAATAAATACCGAGTAGTTGTAAGATTAATTATTCCTATGGGAATAGCATGCATACATAAAAAAAATAATAATTATATAGAAAATTATATATATATTTTTAACGGTCAACTAATATGCTGTCAGGAAATCTGTACGCGACACTCCAATGGTTAAAGGTACGCGCCAACTGGCCTAACCCAGACGGACGGAGCCCTTAGCCCACTTAACTCCACGTTTTGAGGAAAAACCCACTAACCCAACCGCCCATATGCTTAGTATATGTTTTCTTTTGTCTTTATTGCTTACAAGATATATATCGAATAGGTTTCTAAATCCTAAGTTTAATTTTCTTAAAGGGAAAAAAAATGATATGATAATGTTTTTTCATGATTTAACTTACAAGTCCATACCCGTACGTTAGTTTAGTGGGGTTGATACAAAGAACATGATGAAAGTTACACTTATTATACATGATCAAGATTCATTTATGTGTTACATCTCCTTCAGAAAAATCATGGTCAGACCATCGTATTCGACATTAATTCATATCCTTTTATATTTTTAAAAACTCAACCGACACATGCATTGTTCCTAATATCAAAACATATTGATTTTAACTTCTTAATTTGACTAATAATAATAAAATAAAATATCGAGTAGCAAAGGTGGCAACTAAATGCTTTAATTAAAATACTAAGTTATTACTCTTGTATCATGTGAATTTTTTTAGATAAAAGTAATTATAAACATGACAACTCATATATAACTTACAATTTTGAAACTATGCGGTTAGTTTTATATAGCTACGTTTCTAATAAATTATAGTTATGAAATATTCTTCAAAAATAAAACTTTCAAATAGTAAGAATTTTGTTAATATTTATACAAAGTTAATAAATATAATTAAGTAAAAAATTTATACTTAACAAATGATAAAAATGTGTATATAAAAATTTAAATATTAAGGGATTTTTAATGCATATTTAAAAAACCATTGATCTAAAAGAAGTTATTGTTAGTGCTATAATATGATAATTAAGACTTAATTTAACTTAATTATGAAATAAGATATGTGTAGACATTCTAATTGATTGACACGTGACTATCTATTTCAATAATTTTGTTAGTAAAGATAGATAAAAGTAGGAAAATGTTAAAAAATTCTAACATATCATCTTAATAATTTTTCTAAAGCTACAATTTTATGACACATATAATCTATTAATTCTTTTATACCATCTCATTTCTTAATTTTGTCATGTATAGTGATCTTGTTATTATGATGATTGTTTATTACCCTATAGATATTATGAGCTAAATGTCAATATGTTTTTTGATATATTTTCCGAGTCATTGTTTTATTGAGTGTTATAACCGATTCTTTAGTTGAGGTTAAAACCTTAAACTTGAAATTAAAGTTTTTTTTTTCTATTACTATGTGTTATTGTATTACAAAATATAAAGATATTATAATAACGAAAATATGATCTGCACTGCAGCAGTGTATATATTACTGTCCTTATATCTTCTTAAACAAATTTTAAAATTTCATTGCATGATGGTAATAATATGAGAGGAAATCTATAGATGATTATCAATATAAATAATAATTAATAATAATAAAAAAAATATAATACGAGTATAATAACATTAGACTAGATTAGATTGGAATTCTTTCCAAGGGGAACTGATATTCGTACCACTGTTTTTAATATTTTTACCATAATGTACAAGTATCACAACATACTATACAAGTATTTAATGCATAATTGTAGTGAAATAATTAAAAAGTTTGGTACAAATATCAATTCCCCATTCCAATAGTGAAGTGTTATTCAAGAAACATGTACTCATGATTGTAATAAAAATGAAAGAAAGAATTGATATTAAATAGGTTTGGGGTCCATGTTTGTATGTTACGGATAGTATAGGTCAACCATAAATGTTAGGTATTATTATTATTTTCTTTTTAATGGATAGTCATTTTGTTATCACCTTAATCTTCGTAATTTTACATTCGTAAGCAAATTTGATCATAAACTTTATCATATCATAGAAAGTTTTCGTAGTTTTGGAGTAGAAAAATATTTTGGCATAAACTTAACTCATGCATAAATGCTCCATTCGTTCAATTTTTATCGTTTATCTTATTATTTTTGTTTGTTTAAAAATATGTAATACATTTTCTCAAAATAAATTAATTGTTTATATGTTTATTTAGGGAGACAAATCCTTTTGACTCAGATGTGTCCGATCAAGTTGGGATACCTCGTAATTATTTTTGAACCTTTTTATATTCTATTTCAAGATAATATCTAGCGAAATTCGAACCGGATGAAAGATGATAACCACAATGTTTTTATTAGAGGTTAGATCTTAACATTATTTTATTACTTAAGATCCAATTTATTTTAAAAATAGAAAGAAAAAAAAAAAGAAAAAAGAAAAAAGAAAGAAGAAATTTAAGCAAAATGATAAAGAATGAAAATGGAAGTAAAAGGATCATCTTCCCTCACATGCTTCAAAAACAAATACAAATAAAATCCTTCTAAAAATCCTTCACATCCAGATCTACTTTCCAGACTATCATTTCACATGATCATCATCAAAATTTCTAGCTAAATTATTCATTATTACTCTACTATTTTTAATAAATTAATTCTAAATTATAAATATAACTTCATTCATGTAAGTTCAAAATTATGAACCGGAAGGATTCATTCGCCGGCGTTGGAGCTCGGAATCATCTCGGAATGACTACGGGAATACTTCCGCACCGTCGTGGAATGCCGTTCAGTAAAACTAATAATAATACTGCTGAGAATTTTAATAATAATAATAATAATAATGGTAATTCGGATCTGTTTAATCGTAATCGGAATAGTTTTCCGGCTGCTTCTTCCGATGAATCTGACTGTACGTATATATATATACATATTATATTCTGTCTCTATATCTATATATATTTTTTAAATAAATTGAAGTTTAATAAGCTTAATATGTAGAATTTGACCGTACATTTACTGTTTTCTAACTTCCTAATTTAGTAATTTTTTGAATCTAATATTTACATCTGGCTGTACGTATATACTGTCTCTATTTTATTATTATTATTTTTTTACTTTTATAACTTGAAAATTTAATTAGCTTAATCTGTAGAGTTTGACTATAATTTTCTTGTTTTTGAAGCTAATTTTTGCTTAATCTGATGAAATTGGCTGTACGTTTATACTGTCTCTATCTTTTTCCTTTACAATTTTATTTTGAAGTTTAATTTGTTTGATCTCTACATTTTGATTCTAATTTTTGAATCTAAATTGATTAATATGATTTTTTTTTTATAAAAAAATATAATTTTGAAGTTTTAATATGCTTATTTGACTGTATGTGTATGCTGTTTCTAAATTTTTAAATTTATTATTTTATAATTTTGTAATATAATTAGGTGTAGCAGTTAGATTGATTGATATGTATGATGGATCATGTTTTCCTAATGATTTTTTATTTTGGATCATGTTTTCTAGATATTTATTTAATTTACGTAGGTTTATTTGCAGTTATATGATCTTCTTATTTCTACTGTTTTGTAGTCTTCGAATTTTATAGAAACATATTTTTTGTTGTAATTTTGAAATCTGTTTTTTTTTTAAATAAAAAAACATATATATTTATAATTGTAAGTGTTTTTAGTTTTGTTATTTTGTAATCTAATGAGGTTAAGGATGTGATTGTTTGTGTGATTAGAGGAAGATTTTAAAACGATAGGTTTTGTGGCCTTGCATGAAATATTTTAGAGATCAATACCGTTTGTTTATGCCATTGTTTTACCTGTTTAATTTCGTTTTCTGATGGAACTTTTTTGGTTTTTTTGCGTGTATAATATGCTTCTGTTTTTGGATTTATGCTAGGTTTTCAATTGTTGTCAATTTTTTAATATAAGTGATAATGATAGTTGTTTTGTGTTTGAATTTGTATCTTAATCTGTTGTTTTTGGATTTATGTTTATTTTAGTGCAAGTGAGATTAGCTAGACTTTCGGTTGGATCAGCGAAACCTGCAAAAAGCATATTAGATGACATGCTGGCGTCTAACGAAGGGGGGAAGAATGACTACGATTGGTAAGTTTCTCAGTATATTGTTATGAGGATTTAAGTGAACTTCGTGATCTCGTTTTTTGTTCAGATCTAGTCTAGCGTCTTTTTCTTTAGAGGACTTGTATTTATGGGAGTACTACTATTTATTACTGCTATGTTGGTTTGCTATGTCTTTCCTGTTTTTAACGGTTTAACCTTTACTTCCTTTTAATGCTATTTTTATTTGCCTTGTTGTTCATGTTCGTTAGTTTCGTAAAGAAAAATCTTGATTTTGCTAAAAAATGTCTTTTGGGTTGCGAATTTGATTACTGTCGGACGTTTGTCATTTTTATCATAGGTACTAGTTATTACTGCCATGAATTAAAATATACACAAAAAGAAAACACTTCCCCCAAGCATAGGCAATTACCTTTTAAATTAAAATATAAGACACAAAAAGAAAACACTTCCCCCAAGCATAGGCAATTACCTCTTAAATCTCTATTCACATATTTTAGTATTTAGCAGGTCTTTTGCAAGAGTTTTCTTGTAGCATGTCTTAACTTTTAGTAAGATGGATTGTAGGATAATGATCATTATTTCTAAATCTGGAGATAATCAATTGAGCTCTGCTTAAAAAACTTCTTCGTTTAGGCTCCTTTTAGTAAGATATACGTGCTTTTTAAGTGGAAGTCAAATGCTTTAAGCCACCTCTCTTATTTGTTGGGCAAAAGATGAATTTGGTTGCGATATGATGTCCTTTGATAAGCTAGTCTAGCTGGTTTATAAGGAAAAGAGTCATTATTGTGTGTTATACTATGATCTCTAGCATAATCACAGTGAAACTTATATATTTCAGGTGAGGTCCAATAACTTATTCAAACGGGATTTATAAGGAAACTGAATAATTAGTGTCACATTTTGTACTATTATCACTAGTCTAATATATGCTTTGTCTGCTTGGATCCTCTTTGTCTTTCTAGAAATTGAAGTTTTACTTTCTTTCACTACATTTGAAAGTGAGTATAATGTTACAAGGTCTCCAACTGATAGGAGGATGTCATAATATTTGCACAAGTATACTTAACGACATAATAAACTAGCATTATATATTTTCCTTATGAATTTTTGAAATTATCATAATTGAACGGTGAATATTGAAGCATATTACCTTTTCTGTTAACAGGCTTCTCACTCCCCCGGGAACTCCTCTCTTTCCGTCTTCAGATGGGAAAGAATCTCAACCAACACCTGTCACTGCAAGAAGCAGATCTTCGGTTAGAGCAAGCTCTATAAACAAGACTTCAAGGGTACGTTTAATGATTCTCCGTGGTCTGATACAAGATGTTTTGCATTTGATAGGTGTTTTAAGATCTTTTTACACATACCAAACTTAACGTTATATCTCAACTGCAGTTATCTGTATCTCAATCCGAGAGCAACTATTCTTCAAGACCAGCAAGAAGCAGTTCAGTGACTCGTCCGTCCATCTCCACCAACCAATATACAAGCTACTCTAGCAGAAACACCAACATTCTAAATACGAGCTCTGCTTCGGTTTCTTCTTACATAAGGCCATCCACCCCAACTCGCTCCTCAACTACAGCAAGACCGTCTACTCCTTCGACACGGACAACACCATCACGAGGCTCGACTCCTTCTAGAACCCGCCCATCTCCCACCACTACATCTAATGATAGAACAACAAGACCATCTCAAACTACAAGACCTTCAACTCCCAGTTCTCGACCACAAACACCTGGAAGCTTGAATACACCCACCATCCGCCCATCCTCCCGACCTTCCACTCCCACGCGTAGGAGCGTAGCACCTTCTCTCTCTCCATCCACAACATCTTCGGCTTCTGCTGGACGTGGGGTATCTTCAAATGCACGAAGCACGGGGCCCACTTCCAGACCAAGCTCTCCTAGTCCACGTTTACGCCCGCCACCTCAGCCTATCAATCACGCTGATTTCTCCCATGAAACACCACCAAATCTCAGAACAACTTTACCTGACAGACCTCTCTCGGCTGGTAGATCCAGACCAGGTGGTTCCACCACCGTGAAGGGGAATATAGAGCCTTCAAACACTGGTAGTATCACGAGAAGACATTCTTCCCCGATTGTTAATAGGGGACGGATTCCAGAAACCCCCGGAAGGGGGCGACCCCATGCTAATGGGCATGTGGCGGAGAGTTTAGAGCCTAGAAGAAGTTCACATTTACCTGACTCACTTGCAAGAAAACCTATAAAGTCCTCAAATTCAGACAATGGTGCGGGGTTTGGGAGAAATATCTCGAAAAAATCACTAGATATGGCAATCAAACATATGGTATGAATACCCATTTTCTCTCTTAGTTTCTTTTTGCTGTGTATATTAGGATGTCAAAATAAATCATGGACAAGTTAATGTATCTAACTATCTTTAAGGGGGTGCCTGGATAAAAATACTCTAGTTATGATTTAAGGGTTAATAAAGTTAGTATTTGGATAGTTAATTTCACACGAGCAACAAACTTGAATATCTAAGAGAAAACTAGAGTTACTTCTATGGCAGTACATGTACATTGACCTCAAACTCTCAAAGATCTTTTTGTTATTTACAGGATATAAGAAATGGAGGTGCACGTCCGCTTTCAGGGTCAACACTCTTTCCTCAAAGCATTAGGTCCAGCAACTCCAGGACTCAACCTGGACGTGCCTTAAGTGCACCAGGGTCCGTAGACGGTTCAGTCAGTAACGGTGTCGGCTCTGAAAATGGAAACTACAGTAATGGATATTCATGGAATAGAGGCCTGCCCATAGAAGATCATAGTCCACATTCTTCTAAACTATCATCAGAAATGGATATCTACGAGAGTTCTAGGTACGATGCAATTTTATTGAAAGAGGACTTGAAGAACACAAGCTGGCTGCACGGTGCTGATGACAAGATTGATGAAGGTTCATTCTTTGATAATGGGTTTGAGTCTCTCCCCGAGCCTTTTGGACCCTTGTGACATCTTTGAAGATGGTTTGTCTCCTTTCTCGTTTACTAAGTTTCTGCTTAATATTCATTTAATTACCAGTTAAAAATGGCCATTTAGCAAAAGGATAGAAAAACGAAGAGAAAATCATAACAAAATATCAAAAAGAGGGTGCATTTGTGTAATTTTCCCCTATTATATATCGATGTCAAGTTTTATAGTTTGTTATCAATCTTCATATGTCATGAACTTGTTATGAATTGTGTGAAGTTAAGGTTTAACTACTTTATAGAGGTGATAATTCTGACCCATCTACTTATGAATGAGTCAACGTGGGTTACTTTTAATCTCAAGCGGGCCAAAAAGAGTATATGGCTAAAAAGAAAACCTTTCAAGATGTCAAACTGACTAGACTTTTTGAAAATCGCCGGAAGTGTTTGTTTAAAACCACTCCTGGCAGTGACTTCATCACTTCATTCATCACTTTTGTTACATCAGTGCCATGTCAGCACTTGGCACACCAACTAGCACTTGGCACACCAACTGTGTGCTGACAACTAAACTTCAATTCTTTCATCATTTTATTTTTTAAATTAAATAAACAAATCTTAACCACTCATTTCATTCTAATCTATTTCTCACTCTCCATTTAATTAATTGTTTTCACGTTCACTTCTCCACCGCCCACAACCAATCTCCGCCACACCTCACCGGACCACCATAACTCCGGTCAACTTTGTGAACTCCGGCGAACATGCCTCAATTTCAGATAGTCATGTGGTTTCTCTAAGCCCTTTTTTTTGTCACAGATTTGTGGTTTCGGTCGATCTTTTCATCCGAAATAATCGGTTATATATTTTTTGATCCATTTGAACGTTTTTTTTATAAATATTTTCATAAAGCAACGATTTGATTGGTCATGGTACCCGCCCCGTTGCGTCTCCCGCTTGTTGCTTAACCGACGTACCAACTACCAAACCGACACATCCGTGCCAAAGCTTAACGCTACCATTGGAAGCGATCTAATGCAGAAATTCTATAGCATCGCTTTATTCAAAGATTTATGGTACTATTGTTATCTTGTATATTTTTATAGTATTTAATACAATAATTATTTATCTTGTTTTGGCTTTTTACACAACTTGCTTGACACACTCATCTTTAGCCAACTCGTCTTGAACACCCTCAACTAACTGTTTTGACTGGTTACTCGATAGGGTGGTCTATATGGATAGGGTTTTTTTTGAGGGTGTTTCAAGACTTGATGACCTTGATCAGCTCTGCCTAATTGAGGGACCAATTTCATTAATAGGCTTTCAATGTCTATTGGTTTAATAATTTGGGGCTATATTTTTATATATAGAGGTTGGACCAAGTTGGTCTTATTTGATTTTGCGCATGATGTTTGGTAATCAATTTCTATTTTTGTTGAGTAAATCGCTTTACTTGATCTTTTGGACCATTTCCTGTCCTTGTAGTCTTGTTCAAAGTCTTTAGATATCCCATTCTAAGAACTATGTACAAGGACCACCACCATCGTTATCCCCTTCTCATACAACACTACCTCCGATCATCGTGCTGAAATTTTTGTCGTGAACCGAAAAATATGTATACTTAAGAAAATTATTTGTTTTAGTCGCATTGCGTGCGTACTATGCCAGAGTAAATCTGTTTAATCTTCATTTTTCTGCCACCATTCGATAGGCTTAACTTTGAATTGCACTTTGTATCGTGTTTATCTTGAAAAGCTCGACTACTGAAACTAGGTTAGCAACGAGACTTCCAAACTCCAAAGGCCAGTTTGGTGATTGTTTAATTGTGTACTCTCGAATTTGATGTGTTGCATAAGTTGTTACTCTTTGATTTCGGCCAGCCTTTGAACAAAGTTCTTGGTTTAAAGAAAGTTATCTTAGGATATGCATGATCAATCAAAGGTTAAAAGTCTTCTTGATTCTAGTGATTCTTTTGTAGTTTGAGAATTTGATATTGATCGACCAAGAATAGAGATGGTTCATTGACTAGACTGGCTTGTGGATTTGATTGCAACATCCACAGGTACCCAAAAATCCCTTGTTCAAGTTGCATTATGAAATTGAGAACGTCAATGATTAGTTTTACACATGCTCCCCTTATACTAGATCACAATCAACGATACGATCACTGACATGTTCGAATACAGAGTTTTGTAAAGAAAACGGATAAACGGGTAAACAGAATAGGTTTTACTTATTTGGGTTGTCTGAGGACCGGGAATCATTTTTTGACTCAGATGTAGCGGCCTGGGGGGGGGGGGGGGGGGGGGGGGGGGGGGGGGGGGGGGGGGGGGGGGGGGGGGGGGGG
>JAOXNX010000032.1:21473444-21488573 GCA_028566075.1 Solidago caesia
ATATTATGAAATCCATTCCATTCCATTTTATTCCGGTCAACCAAGCACATACAGATTATAATTCATTCAAATTTCAATTCCATCAAATTCCATTCTATTCAGATTCCAATTCCTTCAAATTCTAATTCCTTTGACAGATTTCAATTCCTTAAAAAACATTCTGTGAACCAAACGGCCCCTAAAAGTTGCCTCCTTGTAAAAGTGGAGAAAAATAAACCCTCTGTTACCTTCACCATCCATCAATCACATTTTATCACCTAGGATTTAACCTTGTACCCATATTCCCACCAAAACTCTATTTCTCCAATCACACTCACACTCTATCTTGTGTGTGATATGTATATATATAAGGGTTGGTTATTATAAAACAAGTATTAAAATAAAACAAATGAGATTAGATCTTAACCATTGGATCATTATAAAACTGATGCACGAAGATTCATAGAGCACAAGTATATACATTGACACACGAGCATTTTTATGATGCACAACGATTTTCAGTTAAGAAAAAAAGATTATTTATTTGCTTACTTTAATATTTGTTTTATTTGAACCAGAACCATATATACAAGTGATGTGTGTGTGTTTTACGGTAGCAACACGACTTATGTAACTGAAAGAATTAAACCTTCACCTACCCGCTTGGGGTGGCGGCGGTGTTACCACGCGGATAGGATGAAACCGCACTCCTACATGCCGCCACTCCCTCCCCCTTGATAGCTATCCATAATGGGCTTGGAGTATTAGTTATCCAGTCTTTAGTTTTACAACAACAAAAACCAAAAACATGTCTCACAAAAGGCAAATAACCTTTTCCATAATTTAAAATATATATAAAATAACACTTTTTTGAAATTCTTTCTTTTTTTAATTAAAAAATAATGTAAAAATTACTTTATCTTCTCAACTATTAAACCACCTACAAGAAACATTACAAAAAGTCGTCGGATGTCATTAGTAAAAAAAATTCACTCATGTATTGTGCGAACAAGTTTAATAAAAATTTTACATATTAAAGGCATGTTTGACAAAAGCTTTTCAAAAATGATTTGGGAGCTTTAGCTTTTCATTTTGAACAATAAGCTGCTACGCACTTTAATTAGCAACAAAACCTGTACTAATATTTTCCTTATTATTTGTTAACTACGGTATATCATCTGTTTTGTTATATTTGGGTTCGTTTTCGAAAGAAAAGATAATGAAATTATCTATCGATGTATTTTTATATAAACGGTCATTATTTTCATTTAATTAAAATGTCAAAACTTTTATGCCGGTGAAGGATGGGCCTTTTATCTTGTTTGTTTCCGATCGGAGTTTAATTCTTTTCAGTTACATTGAAAACGTTGTAAAAAACCAAGTATGGATGGACCTTTTCTAAATCCTAGAATTTTATGTTTGAAAAGAGCCAAATACTACACTTGGAACTTTTAGAAAACAACACTTCCTAATTATAGAAAGTGGTCAATAACTATAAATAGAAATTTAGAAGCGCTTTGTTGTATGATCCTAATATATCTCATGGTACTAATCTTGCATCTAAAAGAAAACCAAAAACTAGAATGTTATCCATCGTTAGTTGCATATATACTTGAATAAATCGATAATGGCAGAACAAACATACTTGGAATCCAAAGAAGATGTCCCGGAAGTAAGTCACATTTAATGTCATGATATGTGATTTTGATTCGATAAAATGTGCATTTGTGTTATGGAAATTCAATTTCAATAAATATAACAAATTCTTGAATATATTTAGAAATTATTGGATGTGTATGTCCTTGATGAGCTATATTTGTAGATTGCTCCCTTTGATCCTACAAAGAAAAAGAAGAAGAAAAAGGTGGTAATCCAAGATATTGGGGAAGATGATCACATATCTGAAAAGATAGATAACCTATCAAGTGAGTTTATATACAAATTATGTCACAGGGACGATTTATGTCGTTTACTCTATTTGTTTTTTATGAACCAGAACCTAATACAGGCAAGGTACTGATAACGGGTCGGTAAATGACTTTTTATATATATATCTATATCACCGGTTTGTTGCAGTTGCTGATGGAGTAGAAAATGCATTTGCTGGTATGAAAAAGAAGAAGAAAAAATCAGTGAGATTCAAAGTCTTTGTAACATGGTCTTTTTTCATGAACTTTGTTAAAAGACAGTTTATGTGATTCGGGTCCAATCTAATTTGTTGATTCTTGTTTTGTTAGGTTGGAACTGATTTGATGAATGATGGAAGCGCTCATTCAGGAGCTGGTGAACATTTTCTCATATAGCTGATAAGCATCTTGGTGTTTTAGATGTTACAGTACTAGTTGTTACAAAATGTGGCAAGTATGGGATGGTCGGACGGGTTGGCTAATGGCCCAAAATGGGTAGTTTTGTATACGTCAGAGCTGGATTGACGCAAAACGTTATATGTTCAAATTTTAATAAATAACTAGCGCATATATAGAAGGTTTTACGCATTTAAAATAAACTTATCACAAAATTTGACCCGTATCTGTTTGAGCTACATTTTATGTACTTCACCAGTCAGTTTTAGAAAAAGCATAACCAAAATGGGTCGAAATTGTCATTTCTAGTTATGACAACATTTGACCCGTATGGCCATATCTCTTTGTGATTTTGTAGGTGCTGGCAGCGAGTATGTAGAAGATATTAGCAACACACAACCAAAATTACCATGGGAAGGAACTGATCGAGATTATTACTATGAGGAAGTGTGTCTCCTGTTAATGTTTATAACTTGTTTTGTAAACTCTTGAAACTTAAATGTATTAAGATCTTGCTAAACACAAGTAATATATAATATGCAGCTTTTAAGTAGAGTTTTTCATACTTTAAGAGAGAACAACCCTGAACTAGCTGGAGATAGACGAAGAACAGTCATAAGACCTCCACAAGTTCTTCGAGAAGGCACAAAAAAGACTGTTTTTGTCAACTTTATGGATCTATGCCGCACGTAAGCATTATAAGTTTTAACTTTGGTAAAAAAACAAAATACTATATATCTATATGTGGAGAAATAACATTTCTAGATATACAGAATGCATAGGCAGCCAGATCATGTTATGACTTTCTTACTGGCTGAAATGGGAACAAGTGGTTCCCTTGATGGTCAACAGAGATTAGTTGTCAAGGGTCGATTTGCTCCTAAGAATTTTGAAGGGATCCTTCGAAGATACATAAGTAAGTTTCGTCGACTTGCAGTCACATAAGGCTTATAAGGAATTTACGATTTTACTTTTACATAAACCTGGGAGGGGTTGTTATATTGCTTGGAAAAAGTACAAAAAAAACCATTGTGCTTGTTTAAAGTTATTGGTTGTGACTGCAGATGAATATGTGATATGCAATGGCTGCAGAAGTCCTGATACAATACTTTCAAAGGAGAATCGGCTCTTTTTCTTAAGATGTGAACAGGTCAAGATACGATAAACATTGACTCAATGCACACGAATAAATTTATCATAAGCATAATCATGGTTTTCTATAGCTGTTGATAATGATGTATTGAATATTCTTTACAGTGTGGTTCCGGGCGGTCAGTTGCCCCTATCAAGACTGGTTTTGTTGCAAGGGTAGGGCGTCGGAAAGCTGGGTCCTAGTGTTGACTTCCCTTGTTTTTCAACTTCGAAAAAGGTTCTGGTAGTTTCAGCATGTAATAAAGGATTTATAGAAAGATTTTTTCAGATGGGCATTCTTTTGTTAGATTAACTTGATAATCGATATTTGCAATTGTTTCAACTAATATGGCTGATGATGATGTTAGGCGAACAGTAACTCGTCTTATTAGAACGCTATAGATGGCAATGAGATCTATCTTACTCTAGATTTGTCATTGTAGTTCTTAAAAGTGAGCTTCTCTAACATTAGAAGTGCAAAAGTTGACCCGTCTATAAAAATGGGTCAAATGGGTCAGATTTCAGACATTAGCAATCCCATATCCTACACCCATTAACAACTCCTTAACAAACCAAACGCACCCTAAGTATAACCACAAACTTATATAATTTGGATGGAAGTCATAAAAAATCTTGGTTGTACTAAACTCGAACCCAACAAAACTTGTATTTTAACTAATAATAGAACCCATATCTCACTGTCAAAAAAAAAAATAAAAAAATAAAAAATAAAAAAAATCTCCAATATAACACACACTCTAAAAAACACACACACAAATCCAAAATAAACATACACACACAAAACTCTAACTCATACAAATGAGTAAAAAACTAAGAATGTTATAGATTCACAAAACAAAACAAAAAAAAATCCTTCATGCTAACACACCAAACATCAACCCAAAAGTAAAAATACGTAGGAGAAGTCATAATACTACCAAAAATAAGTAGTTTCAAAGAAAAGAGAAAGAATACCCAGGCGGATAGTAACGCCAAGAAAAGTAAAGCGAGGAATGGTGATTCGACACAAGCAGATGGAATGGTGCCGGTAGCCATGTAGTTTGCGAGTATCATAAAATCTTGAGCGATACTCTTTGAAATAGCCAGTGAGATCAGCCTCTCTATAGTCGTCTCCCTCAAAAGGGATCTCATCGAGAATGACTTGAAACATATTTGTAAAATTTCGACTAAAAAACTGATTGATTACATCATGCTTTGCCACGAAGAATTCTTAAAAGACTTTTTGCCCCGGCAACAAACTTTTTGCTTATCTTAGCGATGTTACCTGCAATTCCAGAAAAAAACTTAGTTGGATATAACTGTTGGACAATAGAAGCCTCAAAAATTCTCAAACCTCACTGATATGAAAGAAAGAAACTTGCAGAGGATATATGGAATATGAAAACCAAAGTGATGAAAAAGAAGTACAGTAAGGAATTACAACCACTACTACCGACGAGAGAAACAAAAACACAAAGACTAAATTTTATAAAACTTCTCTCTTCAAAATATAAATTACAAGTCCTCTATTTATAACTAAACAAACTAACAGCAACGCATGCAACGTGGAATTTTTTTTGGATTGGAGATTAAAGAAGCCCGTTTTGTCAAACAAGTTTTTCCAATTTTTTTTTTTTGTGAAACCAGTATTTCCGGCAATGGAAATGCCGGATTGGTCCAAATCACCCCAATCCGGCAATGGCAATGCCGGATTTGGTTCACTTTTGCCACATCGCGCGTATCACTTCAATCCGTCAATGAAGATGCCGGTTTCACTTCAATCCGGCGATGAAGATGCCGGTTTCGTGTTACTGTGTTTGTATGAATTATAATACCGGATTCATATGCCAAACAGGCAATACAAATGTTGGATTCATGTGCCAAACCGGCAATATAAATGCCGGATTCAATTTGATGTCAGACACGGTTTGACTCGTGCCACATATTGTCACGTACAGAAAGTGAAGTGAAACCGGCATTTCCATTGCCGAATTGGGGTGATGTGGACCAATCTGGCGTTTCCATTGCCAGAAATACTTGTTTCACAAAATTTTTTTTGGAAAAACTTGTTTGACAAAACCGGCTTCTTTTATGTCCGTTCCAAAAAAAAAATTCATACAACGTGCATACCCACGTTTCCGTATTCTAATGTCAATCACTAACCCATATTCCAACTAAATCGGCTGTCCAAGTTCTCACTTGACCTAATCACAATGATTTGAACTGTCACTTGGGTTGGGTAACGGGTCAAAACGAATTGGTTTAAAACACATAAAATTCTAGTGCAGGTCAAAATGGTCAGGTGGATTGGGTTGCAAATAAGAAATAGGTAAAATTTGTATGGGTCAAAAAAAGGGATGGGTTGGGATGTGACTTCATCACATATTTCCATAAGGTTGATACTCAAGAGTAGAATTTTATATTGCAGTTATAATCTCTGTCATCCTTCTCCTAAATGTTTTCTACTTTTCTATCCAAGACATTGTTTTCTATCTCTGATGTCAACTTTCATCTACAGTGGTCCAGTGATGGCATTCTATATGAAGAGAATTTTTTACTCCATTGGAAAGACAAAAGGGGGACTGAGTTTGGATTTGGATACTTGAACAGGAGATTAAATCATACAGAATACCAAATTTTGAGCAGTCACCATACAGATACTTTCTGCAAAAATCCGGGTTGTTTTTGAGGTGCATAAGATGCACTTTAATGATCAAAGCATTAATTTTACCGACTAATAGTATTTGACCCGTGGTTTATGTTGGAAAACCGTGGTTCAAATTTAACAACATGAATCACACTAAATGATATGTCTTGTGTGACTGGAAGAATAGACATATATGCGAATTTTCTAGTAACGCAAGTGTGGGTCAATACCGGCAAATTTTTGTATCGTAGGTTTCCCTAAAATTTGAAATTTCTGGTAAACACTTGGTGCATATCTCAGTTTTGGTAACAAACAAACGACCCTGCTAATGATTTTGGCTGGCTTTATTGGTGCATATGGTGGATGAGGTGATTATACAAAGAACTCACCTCATCAGCAATGTGTATCATATTATATCATAATAATAATCAATAATAGTTTAGTAATTCTTGAAATACAAAATGCAAACTTCATTATGAATCTACCATCAACTATATATATTGTAAGTATAAAAGAAAGAAAGAAACTGCTCAGTGCCGCCTTCCGCGGGTTTTGAGCCAAAATACCTCGACGGTGTATGAGGGAGGATAAGATGTAGGCAGACCTTACCTCTACCCAAAAGACTTTCAAACATCGGTTATCTATCGAGTACTAACATAGATTTCTTCGACACCACACATCAAAAGCATGTAGGAATAAGGTTTTCAATCAACTGTATGTAACTAGATCAATGCTTTCTCTATCTTCGGACCAATATTGCTTTCCTTGTATAAGTATGATAAGACTCGAACTGAATTCACTCGAGAAAAGAAAGAACAGCCACGAAGGCACGAATTAACACCAATAATTCAAACAAACACAAGACAAGAAAAGAAACAGTGGCCGATTAAAGTCGACTGTCATGGGATAATTCTGGATTCTCCTACAAGTTCCAGAATGGACAAATTAACTCAACCATAACAATAACGTGGCCATAGGCCTTATTTAACCAAATTGTCTAAACCTAAACTTGGTGCACAAGAAAAATACTAAAAATAAGAAATTAAATATTAAAGGTAGACACTTTGCACCCCTGTACTTAGCCGATCCATATCAAAGTCCTTCTCCAACAAGGCTGTCACCATAAGCATCTTCTTCACTAAGTTTCAGTTGTGAAAGCGGAATTGTAAGATCCACCTCGGTTGAGGTCTCAGGCGGCTTCTCTGAAAGTATTGGCCAGAATCTACTCAATTCCTCACGAACCTGGACATATGTAAGTTATGCCTCAGACTGACAAGCATATAATAAATTGCCAGAAACTTTTGACAACTTTCCGAAGTGAAAAAATAAAATAAAACTAGAAACTTTTTTCGGTAAAAGGCCGTTACCCCTGGTTAGATTTAAATAAAACTAGAAACTTGAATAGAAGTAACAGGACATTACCGTTTTGATCACTTCCCATGTGGATTCTAAGGGATCGTCCTTGACGGATTCATCAATAAGTTTGTTGTCTAATAACACTTCCACACAAGCGTGCACCGAATTTGATATAGAGTTGAGATTGTATCCTCCTTCCAACGCCATAACAATCTTTCCGCTGCTAAACTCCATCAGCTAAGACAAAAACATCAAGCAACAGATATAGATTAAACATATATTTGCTAGAAAATCTTTTTAGTATTATTCATACAAAGGGAGCCTTTTGTAATACGAGAACACATTCCTTGAATCTTGAATGCTAACCTTTTGTAACATTACAGTGTAACCATTTGGGGTGACGCGACATCCGCCAAGAGGATCACCAATTGCTGCATCAAATCCTGCTGAAATCATGATTATATCGGGGTTGAATTCTCTTGCAACCGGGATCAAAATATGGTCCCAAACTGTAATATAATCTGCATCCCCGCACCCACCATTCAGCCACGGAACATTTATATTGTACCCTAAACCTCGACCCGCACCAGTCATGATGTGTGAACCATTATCACCACCAGGATAAAAGTTATGTCTGCATATTTACAACAAATTAACACTCTTAACAAGAAGAAGCATGACAAAGTAAAATTCTTATGTTAACTTACTCATATGTGTTTTACCTGTGAACGGAAAAGAAGAGCACTCGAGGGTCGTCATAGAACATCTTTTGAGTACCGTTTCCGTGATGAACATCCCAATCAACAATCAATATCTTGTTGATACCCAATTCCTAAAAGGTAATAACATTTAAGTTAATCAAATATTACACACATTATTATTATATATAAAAACAAATACAGTATATATAGCTAGTTCTAACTCACTTTTTGGTTAAGGAGAAAACTTGTTGCGATTGCCACATTGTTAAAAAGGCAGAATCCCATCGGTTTACAACTTTCCGCATGGTGTCCTGGAGGTCTAACAATAGCAAAGGCCGAATTAAGTTCTCCTTTCGCAACTTTCTCAGCAGCCTGTTGAACAATTTGTCTATTAATTAATTAGTAGCCGGAAAAATAACAGCTTTTTATATAATATGATAAATAGATTTGAGCAGAGACGCTGTCGCACCTCAACAACTGATCCAGCCGCAAGATAAGCAGATTCTGATGAACCTTCATTGAAATAGACCTCATTGTAATCTCGAGCAATATCGTTTCTTTCATTATTAGAGCTAATAGTCTTGATTAAGTTAATGTGATCACTAGTATGAACTGCAGATATAAATTTCTCATCCACTTCTTTTGCACCAAACACCGAACATCTGAAACAAACAAACACAGATATAACTTGCTATATATGCTTACTTAGTTACTTGTACAATGTACTACACGTTCATGAACTAAAAACTAAAAAGAACAATGTATGTATGATATATATCCCGTACCTCTTTGTAAGTCCAGTGGACATAAGTTTGTTCCAAATAGAAAGAATACGACCGGGGCATTCTTCATGCGTTTCGTCTGTAGGATCGTAATGCTTACACATTCGTTCATCGTATACCAAACCGACACGACGTTGTTCTGTTGAAGAAGCTTGAGATTTATTCATCTTCGTGTTATCTTCCATGCAAAAAAACCCTGAAAACAACTTTCGAAAAGATATATATAAGGGTTTAATTTATTATTATTATTTTTTTATTTAAAGAAAGTAATCGAAAGATACCGGCCTAATGATATGGCCGACTTTGAGGCCTTGAGGGTCCTTTCTTATATATAAATAAAAGAAAATAATATATTATCCTAAAATAACCTCTCATGAAAAAGAGATTTTTTTTTTTTTTAATGACTTGTATGTGTAATTATACCTTTAAAAAGAATAGTAGGAGGGTCGTTAAGAAAGATTTATCATTTTACTATATAAAAACATGCACATGAGATAGAGATTGAAGATTAACATGATTTCTAATTAAAATATTTAAGCTTTACAAATGTTATATAAGCTAACTAGTCATAATTAATCCCTTACGATGTACGGATTGGTTATATATATGATTATATTTTTTTAAAAAATTAATATTTGAACATGCTCCATCACATATTGGTCTCTCCAATTGTTATCCAATTGCGAGAGATGTGTATCATAATAGTATTAGTCAAGATCTAATATTATTTTTGATATAGGTAATGATATCGCCAATAAAAAGTCATGATGATAAAGCATTGTTCGTGTCATTTTAAAATTTTCAACCACATTTAACTAGGTTATTTAATCGATGAATTATTAAATTATAAGTAATATTAATTATTAAATTATAAGGTAAAAATATAAATACATTATTTATTTAATATATCATGTATTAAAATAAATAATGTATAATAATAAATTAAATTTAACAAAACATTTATCTCATATAAATATAAATAACAACATATTACTATTACTATTATAATATATAAAAATAAAACATATTTATTTTAATCCATAAGACATTTTAAATTAATTAATAAATAATAGTAATAATATATCTATGTTTCTAATTTAAAGTTTAATGTTACTTATTAATGTTTATTTATCTATCTACTAAACTAATAAACATGGGTGAGACGTAATATTAAATCTTGACCAATCTTTTATAAAAGGGAAAATCCGAAAATGATGCCTGCTTCAACAGGCAGGCAACCTCCTGCTTTTTCTCTCACAATCAATTAATGATATTCTCCATGTGATTGAATAACCAAAAAATGATTTAAAAAATTTTAAAAATTCTGCTTGAAAAGTAGGCAATTGCCTATTTGTTTCAGCAGGTATTATATTCTCTTTCTTTATACAAAAAATCAATCATACGCTATATATAATCAATACGTACATCGTACGTACGTGTATTAAAACTAGCACATCTTTATAAAAAATTTCCAAGGTGAGAGTCTATACGGCTTTCTACCAAAAAAATACATACATGTATGACACCAGTTACTTATGTGTGACGAGATACTAGGAAATCGAAGGATAACAGAAGAATATCACTTCTTTGGAATAAAACCCGAGGAACCAATGTGTTGGATATAAACAGCATAAAAGGACAATGATATTTTACTGGTATGTCATTGAACTATTGTTCGACTTTTTTACTCATATACCTGACTAACCAAAGAAATATGATGTATACACTTTCAAGTTTTGAGTTTCTACTTGGATAAGCTCAGCTTTGAAAGAACAGAAGCAGCTTGATCACCGCCCAACAAGAAATAAGGATGCCTCAAAGCATCTGAAGCTGATAAACGACCCCTGCGCAAAGAACCCCTTTCTGAAATAAGTTTTGTGGCCAAATCCCAGCCTCTACCTGAATCCAAATCAAGAACGCTTGTATCAGGTCTAGTTCTAGTTTTCTCCCTCCATCTTTTTAAGTCGTAATTGACAGCTTTTAGTTCAAGATTGAAGTTCTTTAATGCTGCACTAGATCTCAATGATGGTATAGCCATTTGCAATAGTACTATTCCAGCTGAATACATGTCAAAAAGATCAGGACTGTTTAGCTGCAAAAACAAGTAAAAAAGAATCATAATTAGCAATAGGAAGTGAGGTTAAATATACTTATTTTGATCCCTATATAATAAAAAAGTGAACTCTCTCCATCTACCTAAGTATTTAAACTTATGATTGTTTTTCCAGAATCTGTTTATCAAAACACCCCATATTGGAGGTGCAATTTCAAGTTTCAACCCATTTAGTAATTAAAGTATTGATTTGGGTCAAGTACCGTCTCAAACGGGTCAAATTAGTCGACTAAAGTCAAAGAATTAGCTTAAAAAGGAACAGGTCAAATGGGTCGAGCGGTTCAATAGTTACCCAAAATTATATTTTCAATGCATGCAACCTTCTACATCGTTGCATACCAAAATTTAAGTTATCATTGTAACAATATAGTTGTAACGCATTAACTAATTAATAACTGAAAACTAAATGGATAAAAAGATGTTTGTAGGTCAACCTGACTCGTACTACAAAATTATGGTTTCCACCCTGAACTCATTTAGACCGTTACCCAACCCGCCCACCAATTTTTCTATCTTAAATTCTATAGTTTGATACAAAATTACAAAATGCTATACAAACACAAAGTTTCAAATAGTCAGATCTAGTGCACTAAAATCTAAAATCTATCTAAAAATGAATGATTGGCTATGAAAAAGTATATTACCTGCCAAAGAATTGGAGATAGGAGAGCTGCAACCGGTTCTGGAGGTGGGGATGGCGTTTCTTCAGGTAACACATAGAGTTCAGGTGGGCAATAGTCCGGATCAAGAAGACCTTTGTCGGGTACATAGTTCTTTCCAATCCGTAGATCAGTGGCTGCACCAAAATCGATAAGTTTGATCTGGCCCTTTTTAGTTACCACCAAGTTGGCTGGTTTTACATCCCGATGAACAATACCCGTGTCATGTATTTTCTTCAGTGATGAAATTATCTGTCTCATTATCTGTTTGATTATCAATGCATTTCGTTGTATAGATTCAAGTCCTTGTAATACCCGGCCAAACATGAGGGATTCTAAGTTTAATGGGAAAGCTCTATCTTTCATGTAATCACCAAGGTCTCTATCTCCCTGTGTCATTTACATTAACTCCTGATATGAATACAATAACATATCATAGGGGGTGTTTGGCATTGCGGTTTGAGGCTGATTATTTGCATATAACATTTTTAAATAGCATATAATCAATTTCTAGTGTTTGGGTATAACATAACCGACATGGATTATCTAGTAACTTAGGGGTCAACTAATCAGTTTTGGATGAGTTACTAGTAGCTGCAGCAAAACTGATAAGAATGTCAATTCGATTTTTAAGTCCTTAAACATATGATCAACGTGACTATAACAGCTTCAAGCAACAGAAGCACATCCAAACACTGTCATTACTCTACTTTTATCACTCAGACACTCACTAATGCATAATCACTTTAAAAACGCAATGCCAAACACCCTTATGTTATAATACCAAAAGTACCATAATACAAAAACAACATTTACCTCAAATTTCCATACAAGCCATTTCTCCCCTTTTGTAAATCTTGAATTAGTTTTATCAGCAATAAAGCTCCCAAGAAACTCGGCGCATGTCTCGGGAGCTGCTCATGACAACCTGTAGTTAAACCATTCCTCAAAATCACCACATTCTATTGCACCTTGAACTCCAATTTTCACCTATTTAGTACACATTTTAATCAAAAGTGTGACTAAAACTATACAAGATAATCAATCATCCAAACCACATTAACCAAAACTGTTACATATTTTGATAAAAATGCAAACTTTGCTTTACCTGCCTATCCGCTTATTCTAGAATAAACACTCAAAACTGCATATCTACTTTAAAATATGCAATAAGCAGATAAATACTTAAAAAGTTCTCATTTCAAGTATATTACGTTTTTAAAAGTCAAAGTGCAGTCAGATTTTTTGCCTATCACGTGCGTTTAAGCTTATTCTAAGACCAAAAAATAAATGTGAGCGTTGCATATTTCGAACACAACTTTTAAATTGTAAGCACCTAAAATATGCACTCCCTGACTCCCACCCTCTAACCAAATCCCAAATGCCCCTTTAAGAAAAACAGTAAATGTATCACCCTGCGGGTTATCCAGAGAGGTGAATCATTTTGACTCAAAATGTATACGGCACATGGTATCTCATGTCCATTTCCAAACCCTTTCTAGACCACCCCCAAGATGTTTCCAAGTAACATTCAAACCCGAGACCTCCTGTGATTACATCAGATCGTCTAACCACTAGGCCATTTCGGCAGTGGGTTCAAACCACCCCAAAAAAACCTTAACAAAAAATTTATCAAAAATCTTGAAAACATTTTTTTTTTCACCTGTTTAAGTATAACTTTTTCTTTAAATCTTTCATCTTTTTCGAGTTGCTTCCTTTTACTTCCACTATTTCTTGCTCTTTCTTCAACACTAACATTCTTAGGCACCACAACACCTGAATACACAACACCAAATGATCCTTCACCCAACTTATCACCAATCAAAAAATCACTACTTTTTAAACTTCTTTTCCCTAAAATCCCATCAAACACTTTTTGTATATTTGCTAATATATATGTATCTATAGCACCGATAAGTACACCTGGCCTAGCAGTTAAATATATCCAAACTAAACCAGTAAAAACAAACACACCCCATTTTTCACTGTCTGGTAAATCTTGTGTTATATTTTGAAACTGGTCGTACCCTTGTTTAAAAATTGGAAATTTGTCTAAATGAAGCGTCTTTTCTAATAAATCATCTGATATTTCATTGAAAGATGCATTGAGTTTTAATGGGTGTTTCTTGAAATCCCATATACTGCTCGCGCCGGGATTGGGTATCGTTGACATTGACATTGGGTGTTTAAAATAAGGAAAAATTGGTTTTAATGGTGAGAAACAAATGAAATTTGAATAAAGTTTGAGACTTGTTGATGATGAAAGCATTGTTGTAGAAGCCATTGTTGGATAAAAAAAAAATAATGAAGTTTTGTTGGTGATATTTTTTTTTATTGGGATTATGGCATATGAATGTAACCAACTATGACAAAATGGTTATGTAGTGTAATGACTTAAGAAAATGGATATGTAATGTACGAACCTTTGTATTCTTGGCTATGTGGTGTAAGCTACCGGGTAGCTTCCAGCTGTAACCAGTAAACGCCTACGTGGCATGTTGACGTGGACATAACGCTGACGTGGAATTACAATAATATCATTTGTTTATTTATATATATAGATATATATATACATGAATCTGTATATATATATGTATCTATATGTATAAATCTGCTGCTGCTGCTTATACACACATACACACAAAGAAATAGTATATACTGCAAATCAATCGATCTATCTATCTTAATCAATCTGGTGATGCGTTTTTATTCTCAAAAAAAAAAGAAAAAAAAAACTCTTTGATTTATCAGGTTGTCAATTCCAAAAAAACTCTTTGATTTATCAGGTTGTCAATTCCAATACGGTAATTTGCTGTATAAAAATAAAACCCAATATATAAACCCCTATTCGAATTTTGGAAAATAACCATATGATGAATCATTTGTGCAGAATGGGTCAGTCATCATCATCATCATCATCATCGTTGGTTGGGTTGATCTGTAAAAAACATCCATTAAATCTTTCTCATTTTTCATCTCATCGTGGAATTACGAATCATTTTTCATCTCATCCATTAATTCATTTCATTTATTTATATATATAGATTATAGATATATATATATATACATGAATCTGTATATAAATATGTATCTATATATATATATATATCTGATGTTGCTGGTGCTTATACGCACACACACAAAGAGTGTAAGGCTGGGTGTTTCGTTTTTCCGGCGGGGTGGTGGTTTGTCGGATGGGGGTGTTTTCCGCTTCCAGCTGTTTAATCAAATTAATGGATTTGTTGATTTATTTTGATGATGATGAAGATGATTGATTGATGATGATGAAGATGATTTATTTTGATGATGATGAAGGTTCCGGCCATCTGATTTATTTCCCCAAATAATGTTTAATCAAATTAGGAAATCTGTGTTTTTGTTTTTTTTTTAGAAGAGAATGTATTTTGGGGAAGAAGATAAGTCCATGTCATCGAGCCATGCCAAGTCAACATGCCACA
>JAOXNX010000032.1:21488673-21501095 GCA_028566075.1 Solidago caesia
CATAGTATAAACACCTAAGAAAACATACTAATTTCATCATCACATGACATCAAAATCCAATGTGGACAACCCCATTGTTTGCCAAGTCAGATTTTATGACACAGACAAAAATTCTCCTCTTTAAGAGAATGAGATATTATCAACTATCATTAAAAATAATAATAATCCCTCAAAGTCTTAATAATAACAATAATAATAATAATCCCTCAAAGTCTTTGTATGTTTTCTAAAAACTCCTTTAAGCTTGTAACTTGAAACAAGTATTTGGTTATAATAAAGTCAACCCAATTCGGTTTAAATGGGTATACTCAGAACCGAACCGAACCCAACCCATTTAACTCGTAGCTGATTAACCCGAACCCAGTTCGATATAGTATTTAGATATGTATTTGTTAGTTGAAACCTGTATAACTCGATCCAAATAACCTGAAACCCGAATAACCTAACCCATAAACACCCCTAATTAGGTCACGACTATTTTTTTACTAAATTTATAAGCTTTTTAGATCATAGATGAATCCAAAAGGTACAATGACTATCGGTACATAATTCCAAAAATACATTAAAAATTTTGACTTAAACGAACATATATGTATTCGGTTCTCATTTTGACGGTTTTTTAAGACTATAATATTGTATTAGTTTAAAATTTTAAATTTAGTAAGTTAAGACTATTATTAGCTTTGACTAGATTTTACACTCGTGTATACATACATGCAAACACAAAACATCATATTTTAATAGTATTTAAAACATTGGTATTTTGTAATGAACTTTATATAGATTAGATGAGTAACATTGCATGTCAAACGACTACATGCTAAAATATAATATATTTAAGCAATCAAACATCGTTATATTTTATTTGACGTAATGATTAGATTTATTAGATTTTAGTCTCGTGTATACACACGGTAAGTTAAAATAATTATATTAAGTGTTTTTAAAAGTTTTATGCATAACGGTCTATAGACTCATCGAAAATTTAAGTTAACATATAGTTATCTTAATTGAATCAATATATATACTCATAATCATAATGTAAATTTAATACGACATTGCAATTTTAAAACTTTAATGTGACTTGATATTATCGATTAATATGTCCTGATACATATATGATAACACAAAGAATTTATAAATCAAAAATGATCTCTTTAAAAATTTTATTCAAATTATCGATTAGTTCATTCAATATATATAACTGATAGTAATGTAATTAATATATTTTAAGTTTTTGTTAACTTAATTTTGAAACTTTTTAAAATTTATTTTAGTATTTGCATTTATTTGAAAGCTAAAGTTTGTTTTGATTGTAAGTGAGTTTCAAATTTATCTTAAAGTTGAAAGATGTATATGCGTTTATTATGAAGTCAAATTAGTTTTGATATTTTATGAAAGGAAAAGAGGTTATTAATAAAGTATTGTAGATTTTTATAGTTAAATGATGGAAAATTTTATTAAGTTAAATTTGAATTTGATTTTATTTGAAAACCAAAGTTTGTTATGAATGTAAGTTATATTTCGATTTTTTTTTTGTTATAGTTGGCCCTAGGCCAAAGAGATTTCACCCTCCTGGCCTTCTTACTTTTCTTTCTATTAACTTTGGCCTTTACGATGTCAGCAATGGGAAGATCAATCTTCACAATATATTACAGTATTTAACACCAAGTCTTCTTTCTAATCTATGAGTATTACTAGCAACTCTAGAATGTGGGTGTATGTTCCTGAAGTCTTGTTCATGACTACTAGGTATACTTCCATTTATTCGATGACTCGAATATGTCATGGATGAAGGCCTTCAATGTATTCTTAAATTAACACTTCTCTTTGATGATATACAATGCCAAAGACTTTGGTGACTCTCTCAAACTTTTTCCATTGACAATCAGCTTAAGATAATCTTTATCTTTATAAATAACATATCTTGACCGATTTTTAATCCATTTTTGTAATATCTAATGAGTAATTGCCAAGGGGTCACTTTAGCTTGTTCGATTTTCATATTCTCATTAATTTTACATTATTTCGTTGTGGTTTACTAAAAGATAAATAAATAAATAATGTGGTTTAATCACATTATTTCATTGTGGTTGGATCCCAAGGCTGAAAAGCATCCTAAGCCACATGTGGTTACAAGTTCAGTTTCTACAAAAAGATAAATAAATAAAATCAAAATATCAACATTAATTAATTAAGGGGGGACAATCGTGTCGTTTTCAGATTGACGCGAGTGGACATGTTGTCGTGTTCATATATTTCAACCCAAACTAACCCATTTAATAATTGTGTCAAAAACTTGAACCAAAACCCAACCCACTTGATAAATAAGTTAGTCATGTCGATCAGGCATATGTTAATCAAAACCTACATGATAAAAGTTATAAGTTGAGCTCTTTATTTTTGAATCCACAATATAAATAATATGACTCAATTAAATAAATATAAAATGTTTGAAAGTTACACAAAAATATTAAGATAGAAATAATATAAAATAGTTACAATATATATTTATTTTTTTGTTAAAAGGGTTTAACTTAATTAGCTTAAATAGTTACAATATTTAGAACTAAACATTTGAATTTTTAATCTTAATAATTTTTTTTATCTGTAGCTTTAAATAGGTTGTAAATGGGTTAGAAAAGTCAATCCAAATCCAAACATCGTGTTGGAAATGCCACCTTAACCATGACAACTTCCCATGGGTGTTGTTAAGCGCACCTAAAAGTCAATTTATTTTCTATTTTGTATTAATTTTAAATATATTTGCTGACAAAATTTTTTACTTTTGCAGGTTTGGTTTTCTTTTTTAATTGCTTTTCAGCTTTTTACTTTTTCAGGTTTGGTTTGGTTTTCTTCATTAAATATAAATTTTAGTTTTGTAATTAAAAAATAATTATTATTATTTAAAATATTTAGTTATTAGTTAAAATTAAAAAATACATGGCTAACAACAATTGAATTGATATAAATCTTTAAACAACAATTTTTAAACAACAATTACAATTGGGAGTTAACATTAATTTTATGTAATTAAATTTAATCACTATATAAATCCTTTTACAACAAAACTCATTTCAATAACAAAAAAAAAAACCTTACAATCTGCCATTTACAAAAAGGTGATCATCACTATATGAGCCTATAGCCACTGTAACCAAATCAATCATCACCGGACACTATAAATCAACCGCCACCGCCACCACTGTAACCTATGACCGCCGTAACCTACAGCCACCACCTCTGCCACTATCAAACCAAATCAATCATTACCAAACAAGCCACGAATCTACGACAGATATGAGAACTAGCCACCACAAAAACGACACTAGCAAATCTATAAACCATATCCGGCCACCCAACTTTGCCGTTCAAATATATGTATATATATATATATATATATTCGGCCATCCAATCGCAAAACAACCCAAACCAATCACGGATCTATATACTAGCAAATCACAGATCTACATACTTATCACGAATCAACACGATTGCACATCCGAAAACTTCCGGTCACCGCCACCTCCGACTAAACCAAACCGAGCCCTTCCACCTCCGACTAACCAAACCAAACGGTTTCAGGGGGCGGTGGTTTCAGGGGTAGTGGTCGGTTTCCGATCGACTGAGTTCCGCCAATAAACCCCTACCCTTTTGATTTCCGATCGACTGAGTTCCAATAAACCACTTCCCTTTTAATTTCCGATCGACTGAGTTCCGATCCCTTTTGATTTCCGATCGATGAGTTTGATTAAAAAAGAAGAGGGTTGTTGAGAGAGAGAGGAGGCGGCTGGAAGGGGTAGGGTTGGGGAAATGTTTTTTTTTTATAAAGAAAATGGGTTATATATGGGGAGAAATATATTTTAGAGTTTTTAATATATAAACAGTTAGGTTATATACCGATCCCCTTTATATGGAAAAGATAAAATATTAAATAAAAAATTGTAAAAATTAAAAAGATGTTATATTAAAGGTGGTCGGCCATTTTGGGTGCATAAGACAATCCCTATATTTATTAAAAGGTGTTAAAATATTTTGTTTTGACTTTTGGGTCTAATAGGTAAAAAATTAGGGTCTATTTGTCATCACCCTTATTAAATGCGATGCGTCGTTGACTTGCTCCTCAGGAGTGGGTGGCATGAGATAACGACAATTATTTGATGGAATTTTTTGGTTTTCGTGTTTTAACGACGCAATTAATGCAACAACATTATTCAAATATTAAAAAAATTCATTTTTTAAGAAATCTTGTTATCTTTTACATTATTTTAAAAAAGATATTGATACATTTATTGACCTTTATGTATGTTTCTAAGATATATATTAAAAAATCCCTTATTTTCTGCCTGTTAAAAGAAATCTATCATTTTATATTGGTGTATTTCAATTTGAATTTTGATGTGATCTTTTGCTTGTTTTCTATAAACATGTCATTTTCCTAGATCGATATATATTGACCAAGGCCAAAAAATATAGCGATTACTAGATTGAATTATTGCTACAATGCAATCTTTTATACATTACAGAAAAACTTTGAGACAAGAGATTATGGAACGCAATAAATAATGCTAAAATTAGATTGCTTGTAGTGTAACCTGCCACTGTTTGTGTTGACAAATGCCTCTCCACCACATAAAAAACTAAGTTAATATTGGGGATATAGATACCACATATTACATACAACCCAAATTGTCAACACCTATCTATATTCATTAATGAAATTTAGCGGGGAACTCTTTACACAAAAAACACCTATCTATATTAATTACAGGTTTAAAAGAAATGATATATCCTTCTAAATATTAGCCTAATAATTTTCTAACAATTTGATTATATGGCAAATGTAATCTATTAATTCTCTCTTCTAATTTCATATTTTGATTTTACTAAATGTTATGATCAAATTCTTAAGATGATTATTAGGCTAATTTTTTAGGAGAATATATCATTTTCCCAGGCTTAAATATAATCAACCCAGTTGGATTAGGTAGTTAAAGCCCTTATCTCTAGAGACAGAGGTCAAAAGTTCGATTCTCATGCCGGGCAAGACTGGAGGTCCTTTTCTATCTTTGGTAAAACCTGAAAGTAGTCTCTCTATCTTAGATAAGGGTAAGGCTGTCTACATTTCAACCTCCCTTATATACTATCGAAGACATCCAAAACCCATAAAAGGCATTAGTTGTTTACTTACTCTCTTCTATATAACCATTCCATAAGACCTAGCAACACGTATATCCTGGTAGATCTTGTAGCTAAAACAAACCAGGAGGCAATGTTTTCCATCACAAAAACCTATTTCTTTTCTTTCATTTCCCTCATCATTCTAATAATACTTATCAGTTTCAAATTGAGATTTCATATAAAGACCAAGAAAAACTTACCACCATCTCCCCCAAAACTTCCAATCATTGGAAACCTCCATCAACTAGGCTCGAGCCCCCACCGCTCTCTTCGGGCCTTGTCACAGAAACATGGTCCACTCATGTTCATGCATTTTGGCAGTATACCCGTGCTTATAGCTTCATCCGATGAAGCAGCCAAAGAGATTATGAAAACTCATGATCTAAAATTCGCTAGTCGACCCAAGCTAAAAACTGTGGACACCATTGTATATGGGTCCAATGACATAACATTTTCTCCTTATGGAGAACATTGGAGACAAGTGAAAGGGATGGCAGTAATCCATCTTTTAAACACTACAAGGGTCCAGTCATTCCAACATGTGAGAGAAGAAGAAATGAGTCTTATGCTCGAAAATATCGAAAAAAGTTGTGATTCTATAGTAGACATAAGTGAGTTGAGCTTTTGGCTTATAAACAATATAGTGTGTAAGGTGTCCTTAGGAAGGACATATAGTGAGCTAAAGTTCACAGACTTGTTAGAAAGGTTTGTGCATGTGCTTGGTCTTATATGCATTGGAAATTATATTCCATGGTTGTCTTGGATTGATCGGTTGAGTGGTTTAGAATATAAAGCGGATAGAGTTGCCAAAGATTTTGATGCTTTTCTTGAAAGTGTTGTTAAAGAGCATGAACATAAGAGACAGAAGATGGATGGTCAAAGTGATAAAGATAAGGATTTGGTTGATATTTTATTGGATGTACAAAGAGATGATGCACTTGGCTTTACACTTGAAAGAGATATTATTAAAGCTATCATTTTGGTAACATTTCTTTCCCTCTTTTTCTTTTTTGGCTCATTAGAATATATATTAGGGTTGTATATTATGAAACTAAACAAACTAATTACCATGATACTTTAACAAATAAACATCTTTTTAGGCATATTAAGTATGACACATCAAAGTGTGTAGAATATTGTTAAGTCCTTCAGACCGATGCCAATTCGCGATTCCAACGACTATGTAAGTGCGGAATCCAAACATAATCACGATTTAGGGTAATTGAATGAATCAATAAATAAGAACACGAATTTAACAAGAAAGAAGAACAGAAGAACAGAAAATAAAGAAAGATTTCATTATCATCAGTCATATGATTACAAAACAAATCCGTTTACAATACATCTACGATGATTCCGGATTACAATCAATCGAGACGACTCGTGATAATGAATTACATGGTGGAAACGGGGCATTGATCACTACCCCGATTCGTATAGATGAAATCCTTAGCTAATAAAATCATCAATCAGAAAAGTAACCTAAAACATGAATATATAGGCTAGAAAACGGGCTGGGCTCTAAACATATGGGCCGTACAACACGAACTTGGCCTGGCCAAGTTCGCGCGACCTTGGGCTTGTCCAAGTTCGCCCTGTTGACTATGCATTGACCACGCGTGTTTGACATCTTAGCTTGGTAAACTTTGTAGAATAAACAGCCCTATAATTGAGATGCATCGGACACAAATTGTGCACCAAAACGTGCACTAACAATAAGATCAAAACAACCTGGTTTGTTCTGATACCAAATAAAGTAATAACAGTAAAAAAACGCAGATTTTACTTGCCAAACTTGCTCGTATTATTAATCAGAAACTTAACTCAAAACTGATTACAGGGATGATATATATAGAGAACCAACTTGTTCTCCAAGTATGCTAATCCTATTTGATTACAAACTGCTACTTTTTAGGCTAACGTAACTCGTTAGACATAAACTTAAAACAGAAAGTAAATATGGTAATTGCTAATCCTAACTCGAATAGAATACCTATCCTAACAACTTCTAACGAATAGGAATTAACTCCAACAGTTTCTAGTGTTTGTGTTTAGTGAAACGAATTACTTATGGGTCAATTAATCAGCTTTGAATGATTATGTCAGGAGTAGTCTTTCGAAAAACTGATTCAGGATATATGGTTATCTTGTGTAGCGTTTAATTACCTGATTCTGATTCTGATTATTCCATATCACTTATAATCACTTTGAAAATGCAATGCCAAACAGCCCCTTTATAATGACAAGGGTAGAAAGAATTCTTTTGGAACCAAATCAATAGCATTAGTTTTTAGCAATGCAACTAATGGGCAGATAAGTAACTGTCATTTAAAACCGTCCAAAACGGATATTGTTGTGTGTTTCATGGGATGAAGGGAGTGGACAATGAGAATGAGTAATAGTTTTTCATGTTAATACTTGATACTCCACAGAATCGTAATTTGTTTTCTTAAATGTTACATTTATTTTTCATAGAGAGGTGGTTTTATGTTCATTTCACCTCCTTTTGCATATGGTCGTTTCGAGTTCCGTGGATGCTTATGTTCATGTACTTTATGATCCTACATATATTTTTGCTATATCAATTAATAGTTTTTCTCTTTGCAGTGGATGGTAGTGATTGTAGAAGTGAGACGAAATCTACTATCCGGAGAACAAGAAATGTTCTTTTTGGAAGATACAAGGCGGGTAAGTAGTTAATACACCAAGCACAAAAAATCTAAATAGCCTTATTTTTTGTTTGTTAGCTTCTTTGGCATTTCTGAAGTGTTAAATATGTAATTATGCTTTGACCACAGGTTGGTGATGTGGTGCTCGTCGAGGATGAGACTGTTATGGACAATGAGTTCAAAATGGTTGGACTAGAAACACTGGTAAGTTCATTTGCAACTTTTTTTAATAACAAGTTAATTTTGACCTCAAAAGTACACAAAAATCCTATTTGTTGGTATATAAGTAGTAGAGATCTTTGTCAACTGAGTCCTAATACAGTTTTTATTTTTAGGTAGGATATAATGTTGTGACACCTGGTCGACGAGATATTGGAAAGGTATATCTTTGATCCCAAGCATCATCTTTACATTTCGGTTCATTCTTCTACGATATAAGTAATTGACTTCTTAAACAATCATAATTCGTCTCCTGTTGCAAAGAAACCAGATATCCTGCAAAAAATGCAATATTACTTGAATTGTGACTACTTTGCTATCATTTGACAAGTTTATAAATTTCCTATGTTTTTAGGTGCGCGGTTATACTTTTAATATAAACTCTGGGGCAATAGAATCTCTCGAACTCGATTCATTTGGAATATCCATCATCCCGTCAAGTTTGGTGAGTAGATCATTGTTTCGGTAAAGATGGTGATTTTGCCCCATTTACTTACAGATGAGTTAATTCTGCTTACCTTTAATCTCTAATGGGTCAAATGGGTAAATATAATTAGATTGGTGAAGGAAATGGGTCGAATGGACTGAACTTGCCTTAAATGTATTTCTAATGCATAAAATTTCTATATCATATTTGTAAATTAGTAAAAGTTAGATCATTATTGAAAAAATATAATTTTTTTGTTTGGGTATCACTAAATAGTAACCGAGGTTTCACCATTGTTCTCCCTTTGCCACCAGGTCACTCAAACTACTTTTAGTGAGGTGTTAACTACAAAGTTTCAATTTTGTTCCAACATTGTGAAAATTTTAATCAGAAACCAATTGTGTTGTTTTGCCTTTATATTAGTGGAATACGTGTGTCAGAATGTTGATATGAAATTTATTTTAATGTTGTATGCCTCATGACGAGCCCGACCCACCCATTTTGCCACCTCTAATTTTGTTGTTTTATACTAATTGTAATACTTTCTCAAGATTCTAAAGTTAAATTTGCCAGATTTTTCCGCTTTCTTCTAAAGTAGAATGTGACTTAATACAGGTGAGCACATATGCGTTACTGGTTGAAGATGTACTTGAAGTGGTATTGGATACGATTGTGGTGCATGAAGCTGCAGCCTCGCGCATACAACGGCTAACTAAGGTAAATTCATGTTTATGTCCGATGGTCATGTATGGGTGGCCGTGGAACAACCGATAGGGTTATTCTCTTATGACAGAAAGGTCAGGGCCCAGGGGTACGCCTCATGACGAGCCTTGCTGCATACTACTTGGGAAAATAAGCTAAAAAGCATGCAGGGTACCTTACTTTTAGATTTAGCAATTTTGACTCGTTTATGTAAGTCTTATTCATGGGTCTCTTAGAGTTATGCTTTATCTCTTACAGGTCTAAAGATTACAAGTATAAAAACCATTTGGCTGAAAAAGAAACAGGCCAAAACTGCGAAAGTGGTCCAAAGAGAAATTATTTTTGGGAAACTTGATAAATACCAAAATAGTATAATTTTGTAGATCATTCTTGCCTCCCTGATTATTTATTACAGAATCGATATGTTTGTCTAAACTTTCTCTCCATCTATAGTCGATAGGATTTGAAGTCCTCTGTGCAATTAACCTCAGTAGCAATATTTACACAGAAAGGTTATACAGATCAAGAGGCTCCAATATATATGTAGGATGAGTATCACAAAATATATCGACTTTTGGACTCAAGCAAGTCATTTTAACCAAACTAGAAACAATAATCCTCTTTATCTTGAAGATCAAAACAGTGCAATATTCTACTACTTGGAAATGTCAGTTTGCAACATTTCTACTTGTTGAATACTGTGAACTTGCAATATACTAATGACGTCAATTTTTGTCCATGTGTTCATCTTATCTTCTCATCATTCTAACATTTTCTTATAACAGGGATTTTGGGGTGCTGAGAAAATGAGTTACTCGATGGATGATCTTGATGATTACTCCGATCTTGAAAGACAATCTGAATACCGAAAAGGCAGGAAAAGAAGGTCTGATGCAGGTAGCCAGAGACTCCGAGATAGACCCATTGATGACCCTAAAGAAGACTGGGACCTTCCGATGGATTATTTATGAGTTCTGTAAAGCGTCATTTCCTTTCTTCAATTGAGTTCTGGGGATGGTAAGCCCTCTTGGAGCCGAGGTATGCATTCTTAGGTTGTGCATTACAAATTTCAAAGCCTCAATATCACCTGGTTTGGGTTAAGAGATCCCTCCGGGTTAATTTTTTGTATATACTTGCTCAAACAATTACCATAGATCATATAAAACTTGTCACATGTTGTACTATAGTTAAAATAAGTTAATCGTTGGTCTTTACAAAGATGAATAATGTATTATGTAACATTGACCGGATATATTTTATTTGTTGACAACCACTTGTTTACTTTTGTTGGTTTTGTATTTTAATTTAATATAACTTTTATTTCTGCTATATGAATTTAATAAAGTACAAGAATTATATACAACTAAACCACCACCTAGTGGTCAGATGTCTGATATCCTCACAAGAAATTTTATTTTTGGGTAAGAATACTGGGCGGGAAAAGGTTCAGAAACGGTCATGAGGATATCCCGGTTAGGCGGCGTACTGGTGAGTCAAAGACTCGCTTTTTCCGGGTCTAAACAGGATCTGTTTACCCATAGTCATGTAGAACTAAAGGCATTACTACATCGATGGTACTAAAGCTCTATAACATAACAACTATGTATTGTAGGTTTTAACACTTTGGAAGCTGCATAACATGGATCAAGATCCTTTCAACTTCATTTCAACATGTTTTGTCATATTGCGTGTTTCATGAGAGGGGGAAAATAGGTCATTCATTGTGGGTCTTTTAATTTTACAAAAATATTTTTTTTTACTCTTATGAAAACTCAAAATTATCTATCATGTTGAAAACTGACTTGAGATGATTTTTATTCGCATACCATGTAGAGATGCATTGTTTGTTTTTTAGTGGTAATCCATGCAAACTTTGGGATTGCTTTGTGTTTGTATAATATTTTGCACACCGGAGAAACTCCGATTGGAAGTGATTGTAACCTGCAACTAACAAATGGCAAACACTCCGATAGAGTTGGCGCATGGAGTTATCCCTACGAGCCATCTTTGATGTGAGAATAAAGTGTTTGTGGTATGGTTTCAAGCGTAACCAACTAGTTAATGAACGAGTGATAGAGTGATTAAACCTGTACTAATGGTCCTCTATTTATAGACGAGTGAATCATTACTTATAGTTGCTTGGAGAGTGGGTCGGAGATCGTAAAAACCTCCCCATTGTGGGAGTGTAAATGAGGGGGATCATGAGGTTGGTCCATCACATAACTTCCACAGTATGCTGGCATGGCGGAGACAAGGATCTATGCATGTTCAGGACATAAGTTCACGAATTCCCTTGCGGTAGCTTATACGCTCTTAAACATATAGTTTTACACCAAAAACTTTTTGTGGATACCAATGTTTTAAAAATTGGTTTTTTAGTTGAACCCGTAGGGTGTTGAAAAATGGTTTTAACATGCTCACCGGCAGTTGAATTGGGTCAAATAGTCAACCTATATTTTCATAAAAATGCTACTAAAATTGTAACATTACAACAAGTGTACACTTAAAAAGTTAAAATCAACTAAAAAATAATACCATTTATAATAATAAATTTAAAAAAATAGAAGTTTAACACTCCATAATAACATTAAAGTATAAAAATTATCATAAAAATAACAAAAATAAAAAAATAATAAAATTGGTTTGAACCAGACCAGTTCAACCGCGTTCGCCGATTAAAAAAACAGGCCTAGTTATATAGACCAATGGATCAGACAATGATTCAATCAGTTGAACTAGTCGGTTCAAACAGGTTTTTAAAACAATACCAAATAGATTTTGTCTAAAAATAAGGTACTGCATCACTTTGAGTTTGATTAGTTTACCCTTTTATTGCAAGTTGTCTTCTTCACCGTTTGAAAAAGTTTCTTTACAAGTTGTCTTAATTTAGTGTCATGATTAAGTTGACAATAAATTACAATTGAATATTTATTATTAAGGGAAATGGTTAATCCTTTTAAAAAATAACTTAAAAGTTTAATCATAAGATCATGTCATATGGAAAAATCAAGAGAGAAGATGAAGTAAAATAATAAGTGGATTACATCTCTATATCTCTATATATATATAAATCCCTATCTCCAAATTCTATCATACGTTGACACATATGATAAAATCCTATGTGTCATCTCCATGATTTTTTTTATTTAATATATACTACATTCCTTTTCCATTACAAAAATCAATTTAATTAAATACTAATATATTATGAATAAAATATTCAA
>JAOXNX010000032.1:21587645-21602047 GCA_028566075.1 Solidago caesia
GAGAGGTGACCCCTCAATTGCAGCTAAGTTTGAGCTTGATCAGAGGTTGTTCATCCTCATGAGGAAGGTAGAAACATATTTACTTTTTAGTTTGTAACTATTTAATTTACTTTCAACCCGACTTTCCAGATTTATTCAATCCGACCCATCTTGCTGAAGGTTGGTTGGTCTCACAAAATATATCTACTTTTTTTTTTTAATTGCAGGTGGACAAGGCTTAATTCAACATACCTCAATCGGTCTGTTATGAAGGGGAAGTAATGGGATTTTATTTTTATAACTCTATTGTAAAATGTGTTGAGAATATGAAGTTGCTCATGCATTATGTGTTCCTTTTGGTTTACAATTCTAGTGGAAGTTGCAACTTCTTAATTTTTGTCTAGAATGACTTGATAGATTTCGGATCATAAGGTATAAAGTGGCGTTTTAGAAGATCCTCCTTACAGCAATACACGTCTGTTATGCATATGAACAAGCTCAAGTTTAAAGTACGCTACCTATGTATAATCGTTTCAAGTCCCAGGACATAATAAAGCTCATCTCATTTTTTCAGTTTTTTGAAAGAAAAAAAAACGTGTACGAGTTTTGAAGCTCTTTGAAACATGGCAAGTCTTTAAATTTCTGTCTGAAACAACAAATGAACTTGCACATTGTCTTTGAAGAACTTTGAAGCCACATTCTGCAGGTTACAGAGTTTGTGTAGTAATAGTGGATTAAAATCTTGGTGAAAACCGAGTCATAAGGTATTCAAAGTAAATTCTTTTACTAAAAACATCTCTAAACAGGTTTGTACACGGGGTTAAATCGCAGATGATGTGAATTTTCTGTTTTAGGTTCTATTCCCAGTTATTGTTTAGAATCGCAGATGGTGTGAATTTTCTGTTTTAGGTTCTATTCTCAGTTATTGTTTAGAATCTCCATCATAACTCATATTTTATCGTATTATTGTCGCAATTCTTAGGACACACGTTACACAGCAAAGCGGAGGAAGGGGGTATATTCGAAACCATTGCACAAGTCGACACTATTTATAGGATAATAGATCAAAAGATCCTATTTTTGTTCAAGAATTCCATATAATGTTTTTTAATTATTTTTAGAAATTGTCTGTTAAACAAAGAATAGATCAAATGGTGGTTTACATTACATTAGTCCCATTTTTTCTGTGTCTCTAAACATCTCTATGATTTACACTTGTAGACAAGACACCATTTTAGTCTCAAGTAATACCTGCATATTTTCATACTTTGTGCCTTTTTTGTCCTTACTTGTTCAACTTGACACCATCTTCTCATTTTATCTTCACTTCGTCACAGATTTAACTGAAATCCACGACGATTGAAAAATAAAAGAACGTATGACACGAAGTATTGTTCAAAGATTTTGAGACTTTGATTAAAAGCAACATTAAGTTCATTGTTGTATTTCTTATGTGCAATGCGTTTGATTTCATGATCGCGTAGGCCATTTGGAATATGATTGCATGTGACTGGAAAATCTCATCATAATCACATTTTCATAATTCGGGTTCTTTGGTTTAACGTTTTTGCTTGAAAGAATTTGACAAACTATGAGGGAAGGCAAATTATGGGTCACATTTTGTGTTATGATCTTGTTGATGTGGGAACCAACATTGGGTCGATTTGTGGTTGAAAAGAATAGTTTGCGGGTGACTTCACCACAAAATTTAAAAGATACTTACGAATGTGCGATTGGTAATTTTGGTGTTCCTCAATATGGAGGAACATTAGCTGGTGCTGTTCTTTATCCAAAGTCCAATCATAAGGCTTGCAGGAGTTTCACTGATGATGTTTCTTTTAATTTTAAATCTGGTGCCGGGCTTCCTGTTTTTCTTCTTGTTGATCGTGGCGGTAAATTTACCTCTACCCATTTGCTCTAATTTTATTTGGTCATTGATCAATTCATTTTTGTTCAGTTAGTTATCATGCTCATGTGGACAAAATTTTTGCTATTTATGTTAGGAAACATAATGGTTGTTGTAGTACATTAGAACGTAAAAATGTGGTTCCGTTAATAACTATAGAATATAAACATAAGACAGCAATATTTGGATTTGAGAAGCAGTAGATCAGAAATAATACGATGTGGCTCCTTTTCATATTGCCATATTGGAAGTGAAGGTGGATTAGGGTCAATTGAAATTGACCCGTTTAGGATCTGAATACATGAACTATGCAGGCAGGGATCCAGTCTAACAAGTTGAAAATCAAACCTGATACCCATCTGCCGCTATGTTGTGCTGGGTCAAATAGGTCAAAAGAGGGTCGTGCAAAATGACCTGTAAAGGATTTTGGGTCGGGGGATCAATAGGTATATTTTTGGGTTTGGGAAGTCCCTGACCCGTTAACCTGAATCTGACCCTGATTGTAACCATTTAGTATGTATATTTACATTTTCTAGAAAAATATCACGAGTATATGTTTATTGGAACAACCTAAAAAAAAGGCGTTGCGAGTTCTTAGGGATGTAGAAGCAGGTACAAAACACAAGTAAAATAAGTTCTTATGTACTAGTTTGATACTTTTATAGCTTAATAATGAAATACAAATGGAAACTTTAAGTTACTGAAATAAGTTCTTGACTCACACTTGTTGGCAAGATATTGTTTCTAGTTGCATTGTAGTTTATAAGAAGCAAAACTTTCTCTTACCATGTTGCAGACTGCTATTTTACCTTGAAGGCATGGAATGCACAGAAAGCCGGAGCTGCAGCCATTCTTGTTGCAGACGACAGGCCTGAGCCATTGATTACCATGGACACACCCGAAGAAGAACATGCAAGATCTAACTACTTACAAAACATATCTATCCCATCAGCACTCATAAGTCAATCACTCGGGGAAGCCATAAAAAAAGCTTTAAAAAAACCCGAAATGGTGAAAGTTAATCTTGATTGGAGAGAAGCTCTCCCTCACCCTGATGATCGAGTTGAGTACGAGTTCTGGACAAATAGCAATGATGAATGTGGGCCAAAATGTGACACTCAAAAAAAGTTTCTGAAAGATTTTAAAGGGGTGGCTCAAATATTAGAGAAAAAAGGCTACACTCAGTTTACGCCACATTATATTACTTGGTATTGCCCAGAGGCTTTTATTTTAAGCAAACAATGCAAGTCTCAATGTATTAATAATGGAAGATATTGTGCTCCTGATCCTGAAGAGGATTTCAACCGAGGGTATGATGGAAAAGATGTCGTTGTCCAAAATTTACGACAAGCATGTTTTTATAAAGTGGCTAATGAAAGTGGAAAACCTTGGCTTTGGTGGGATTATGTGACCGATTTTGCTATTCGATGTCCAATGAGAGAGGAGAAGTACACTAAAGAGTGTGCAGAAGATGTAATTGCATCACTTGGTGAGTTTTTAGAATATCTTATGAGCACAATATTATAGTTTATAGTGACTGGTTACGTATAAAAATTGACCATTCTGTTGGCTTTTTGGACTATCTTTCATAGGTGTTGATGTGAAGAAAATAAAAGAATGCGTGGGCGATACAGAAGCAGATGTAGAGAATGCAGTGCTCAAGGCCGAGCAGGAAGCACAGGTATTGTAATTCACATATTCTTGTTAAATTTGGAACTTCTGATCAGGAGGGTGTACTATGGTTAACTTTGTGATTCTGCAGATAGGTAAAGGTCCTCGTGGAGACGTCACAATACTGCCAACTCTTATAATAAACAACAGACAGTTCCGGGGTATGTAGTCTACATCAAGGGTCTATGTTTATTGTTAAAATACTGTTAACATTTTACTCTCTCATTTGACGTTTAGGATGTTAGCGGTACAGTTTAGTAAACATAACGTACAATATGTGGATTTTTAAAAGATAAGTGGCATCCAAATAACAATGGCTTGCTTCAGGTAAGCTCGATAAAGGAACTGTTCTGAAAGCCATCTGTTCAGGGTTCGAGGAGACAACCGAGCCAGTCATTTGTTTAAGAGATGGTAAGCTCATTCGATACAAATTTCTGCTATAAATTTATGTTATATGACTGTGATGAAACGAGTTATGTATGTTGCGTTCAGGAATTGAAACTAATGAGTGCATGGAAAACAATGGTGGATGTTGGATCGACAAATCTTCAAATATCACAGCATGCAGGGTATGCAGAACTTTTTCTTGTGCTGTAGTTAGGTGTTTTGAAAAATCTTACTCCATTATATTTGCTTTGGTTGGGTTTCTGCAGGATACTTTCAGGGGACGAGTATGCCAGTGCCCGATTGTGCAGGGGGTAAAGTTTCATGGTGATGGTTATAAACACTGTGAAGGTAATTTGCGTATTACTGTACTATACTTAGTCTTGTAGGGATCATTGAAATTTACCGATGTCACTTTCCGTCTCCCTATGTTTCAGCTACAGGAGCTTTACGTTGTGGGATTAATAATGGAGGCTGTTGGAAAGATAGCCAGCAGGGCGTCACTTACTCTGCTTGCATTGTTAGTCCTTTCTCTATATATCTATGTATCTATTCGTTTTGTAGCCTATATATATTGATATCCAAGTTGACTTTTCCTTTTCTTTTTTGTTTTAGGATAAGCATACTAAGGGCTGCAAGTGTCCCCCAGGTTTCAGGGGGGACGGCGTCAAAAGTTGTGAAGGTATTATCTCCCATATAGCATCGATCATTTTTAAGCTGGACGTTTTCTCAAAAAAATGCTTTGTAATTGCTACAAGACATTCTTAAATGTCGAACACATATATGTATATTGACTGCTAGTATATATCTGTTTCAGACATAGATGAATGTGAAGAGAAGATGGCTTGTCAGTGTCCCGAGTGCAAATGCAAGAATACATGGGGTAGTTATGAATGTCGATGTGGTGGCGATTTACTCTACATTAGAGAACATGACTTATGTATAAGTGAGTGTTCTCATTTCCCCTTACATATATTGTTCATTTTGAAAAACAAGATATATCCGAGTCTTTTCATCTCAAACGTCGGTATAAACTATTGTTACCTCTGTTTATAATGTTATACAAATTGATATACTGGTTTTTATTGACCTCGTGACCTAAAGTAAGGCCGAGAAGGTCAACTAATACCAATATATCAAAGTACACCAGTAAATTTAGTTACTGGTGTACCTAAAAAAATTTAGTTACTGGTTATCGTATCACAAGTTGAACTGTTCAAGGTTCGATATTAGCCAATGTCCAAATGCTATTAACAAATTAACTAGAGTATGTCTTGTATCATCAGATATTATGTTGCTGTTATACTCATCATATGAATACTCGGCCTGTCGAAAAATAGGTAAAGATGCAAAGTCAGGAGTAGGATGGGGCTTTGTGTGGCTTATCATTCTTGGTTTGGCAGTTGTTGGAGGTGTAGGATATGCATTCTACAAATACAGAATCCGGGTACGGATTATCTTAGTTAACCTCTTCTGTTTCCTTCTATATCGGAATTCTTATCTTTTATGTCACTAGTCACTACGATAACACGAGATTTCCTTACTCTTCATGTAAACACATAGACATAGTAAGTTTGCGGCGTACCTGCAAATGCGTAAAAAGATATTTAGGTAGTAAGTTCGAATAAGTAACAAAACATTCACATTGGAACAGAGCCAGAAAAAGTTTCGCGTGGGGGCAAACTAGGAGTGTTAGTTTGTCATGTCTTGCTGTTTTGCGCGTCCAAACTTTTCGTTTGTAACATGTTAACGTTTCCACTCGCTTAGTCACTTGCACATATTTTGCACGCATCTTAGAATCTTGTCAAGATTTTAGGATGGCGTTCTTAATGTTTCGTTGTAAATGTCATATGCAGACGTACATGGATTCCGAGATCAGGGCCATCATGGCACAATACATGCCGTTGGACAATCAAGCTGAAGTTGCATCTAATGCATCGCATGGGAACGTATAACTAGAAAACAACGGCAACAAAAATAGGAAAAGAACACAATAATAGTAAAATCTGACACATTGTTCTGAAACCAACGTCTATTACATAGATGCATACTATACACATATATGCACAGTACAAACACTCTATCTGGCGAATTTTCGCTGATTTGCACACCCACAATCCCTTAGATCGAGTCCTTTGTAATTTTGTAAGCTATGACATTGATTCATTTAGTTTATTAAATAATAAATGGTCGTATTTGTTGATGATATCCAAGTTGTGATTAGGAATTACAAAATTGCCGTACCCGACAGAGAATACGACACCCGAACCAAATATGACCGGTGAATCTCCAAATTGACCGGGGATGGGAATCCCCGATCGAGTAAACCGGGAAGGGGATGAGGATAGGAAACCATAAATCCCGATTCTTATATCTGAACCCGAAGATATTATCTATCTATACTATTTTATAAAGCAAATGGTTGGTGTCTTGAATTTTAAAATTTTTAAACATTTCCTTATTTAGTATATCATTTAATGTCTATTATTTAATCACTTATTATTTAATATATATATATATATTAATTATATATTATTTCTATAATACATTATAAAACATTTAGCTCCTCCATCTTTCTCAAAAAAAAAAAAAAAAAACCTTAACCAGTAGTCACTCACTTCTCACGTCTTGCTGCCGCCACCATCATTCCACTGCATCGTGCGGATAATCTTCTAGTATATATATAGGGTTAAGTTATTTTAAAAACCCATAAAGGTCAAGAATCCTTGAAAATCTTTTCAACCAAGGGTATATCAGTAAAACCAATTTTTCATTTAACTTAAAAGAATTTTATACATTCCATTTTGCATACATATGTGCCATTTGCCCTCATGAAACATTCATTTTCAATACTTGAATACATATACTTATTACACTGTTCATACACATATGCACATATCAAATACAAACAAATCATTGTAATTCTATTGATGCTACATCTTAAATTTTAAACGTGCACATATGAACAACTTCGATTTTGTTTTGCTTTTAAGGTTTGCATGTGTGAACAACTCCAGGATTTCTTCATCTTCGACATAATATAGACGTGCACATATGAACACCCAGGGTTTCTTCATTTTTATTAATGGTACACTTTGAATCTTAGACGTGCACAAATGAACATATTGGATTTCTTGATATTTATTAATGGTAAACCTTTTAATTTTGGATGTGCACATATGAGAATTAGTACATGTACACATATGAGAAATTATACATATGCACGTATGCGAAGAAACATAAAATATCCTGTAAATTTTTTTTTTTATATCTTTCACAATAATATTAATAATAAAATAAATCACGCGTCCATATATAAACATGTAAGGAATCGGAGTCGAATGAAATAATATAAACCAACAATTAATTATTAATTAATACTATCATCACCGTCCCACGGTCGATTTAAATTTAAGTGAAATTAATTCAACCGCAAGAATGAAAGATTTAATATAAAACCTATCCACAAACAATTGTAGATCGAATAAACACTATATGTGGTTATCATGATTGGTTAGATTAAATAATTTCCTACCATCCATTGTCAAAAGAACCAATTGTGAATAAAACAACAATTATAATTATCGTCCCACAAATAAAACGTGATTGGAAGAATCGAAAAGGAGTAGTAAATTGAATGGCTTCGACTTTGTGAGATCGACCACAGTCACCAATCGACAGTTTGGAGAGAAATATATGATTTGATCGAAAATATAATAGTTTTTAGGGTTTAAAATGACTAAACTAACGCTCCATCAATTATTTATTAATAACATATTCTCCATATAATTACAAAACTGTCATCTTCTGTTTTAACCATTGATTAAATCATCTAATGGTCCAAAATGGTTTTAAAAAGTTCTGAAAGCAGGTTCCTAACCTTTTAAGAATTTCTAAAGTATCTTATATATATATATATATATATATATATATATATATAAAATTATATATATATATAATTTTACTAGAAAATGATCCTCTTAATGTCCCGACTACATATCAAGTGTAATATATTCATTTTTTCTCCTAATCTTATCATTTGATTTTACCAAGTGCCTTATAAAAGGATTTTTTTAGGAGGATATATAATTTTTCAATTTTACTACATACAAATTAAGTTGTCCTTCAAGTCTTCTCTATTTTAAGCTATGACTTTAAGTTTTACCTATTTCTTTAGAACCTTTTATATGTGACGCTTTGTCTATCAATAAATTAATATAAATATTAGACCATCTCCAATGGTGGTGTGTAAATTACACCGTATCCTTAGATATCCTTAAATATCCTCACCATTGAAGTAAATCCTTAACCAAAGATTTGTGGCTAGATATCCTTAGTCAATGATGTCATTCTTAGAAATCCTTACACCTTTTTTGTGTATGTGTATATGAAATATGTGTGGTGATATGAAAAAGGTAAGAATATTTAAGAATGTTTGTATGGTTAGAGGTAAAATTAAGGATTTTAAGGATTTGTAAGAAATTTTAAACATATGACGTGGCAGCTGAAGGATGCTTAAGGATGACTATACCATTAGAGATGGTCTTAGTTCATATATAGAATTATATTTATACATTATGAATGAAAATGTTGGATTTCATATTCTGTCAGTGAACTTTTACATTAAAAATATATGTGTATATTAAGTTTATTTAAGTAAACTTACACTTAGTCAAATAAAATATTTCCTATTACCTGATGGGGATCCCTAATACCCAATGGGGATAGACATGGGGATATAACTTAATTTTCTAGACAAGGATGAAGATTGCAAGTAGGAACTGGATATGGGGATGGGGAATGAGATCCCTAGTAATACCCAATTACCCACCTCATTGTTGAGATGCCATTAACACACCTTTATCTAAGGTTATAGTTCGGTAGGCAACCAATTCATTAATAGATGGAGTGGTATCCGTTATCAATGCAACTTGGGGCTATATGTGAAGTTGAAAGATGCATGTTCGATCATTGGGATGCCTAAATTATGTGGGTATTAAGTGAAGTTATTTTATTAAAATTATAACTCTTATGGAGTGGGATGATGTGATCCAATTTTTCTTTATAGTAGGCAACTTATTAATTGTTACTTGGTACTTTGACGGTTGAAAAAATCTAATTCGCTTTCATGCTCTACTTTTCATGTTACTTCACTTAATTGTCATCTCTATTCTCTAGAGACAAATTTAGTATGCCACGAATAACTGTCGACCACGTGTTATGTCAAAAAGAAGAAAGAATGGTGTTGGACAATGATATGACAACGTCAATTCTTCTTTTCTTTTCTTTTTTTCTTTTTCCCTTTTCTATCTTTTTCTTTTTAGCAATAAAGGCTAAGTTATTGGTTTATTTTATCTGTGAGGTTACATTCTCATTTTCTAATAATGGCCACTTAACCTTAGAAAGATAGTCCATGACATCTAATGGGGCACAATTAATGTATACTCATTTAGTTAAAGCACATGCAATTATTTACATGAAAGGATCTAGATTTTTCTTGCTTTTTTTCTTTTAAAAAAAAGTAGAAGTTTTCTTTTATGAATTTTCTCAACTAGTTGGATTGAGGACTTTTTTTTTTAAAAACAATTACAGTAGACTTTGACAAACCTGGGTGTTAGTTTGATTGTTAGAAAACCCGGATTTAGCAAACCCGGATGTTAAATTTAACTAGTTGGAGACATGGGTTTGGTAAATTTGGTTCTTTATTACCTTTTTGAGTGCATTACCATTGGGATTTTAACACCTAGCGCTGAGTTTGCAAAACGTGAGGCCGGGTTCAATCACTAAGTACATACCTCCTCCTCTCCAATCTCGAATTGTTAAATGCTCAACTCTCGAATTTGTTAAACTGGCCGGGCCTTTAATCGGTCAAGCTAATACTGGGGTTTGTCAAAACCGACCTATTTTAGTAGTCTTGAAACTTTATTTGTAACCCAACTAGTAGGAAAATTTCTAATAAAAAATAATCATTTTAAAATAAAAAGATAGCTAGCTAATAGTTCCATACAACGATACAAATCAATAACATATTTACAATATATCTACTGCGTAACTAAAATCCACAACCTATAAATTGATAGGTTATCACATATATCACACGAGTCAAAGCTCAAGGGTTAAAAAACAAGTAAATTTTTTTTTTTACCTTTGGTTAGCTTACAATTAAATACTTATTTATATAAATGTTTGGAAGGGTTATTCATCGCCACAATGAATTTTAGGTAATGAAATGTTGGAAGATCGAGTCAACAATGAAACAACAAATCGAAGTACATAAGCTACATTGAAACGGTTTGTGCATGTGTGAGCCACATCTTTATCGTGGGTGGCAATTTAGGTTGGGTCACGATGGCATGTTCTGGTTCGCATATTGCTTTTACTTTAATCTGAAACCGTTTAACATGTTTATATAAATGGGTCAAACAAATTTGTAGATTTATGGGTTGGTTTTGAGTCACGATAAGGACGGAGCCAAGAGTTTTTTTTTTTTTTAACAGGTTCAAAACTAAAACTAGCGACATTTGTACTTAATATGAGTGGGTTAATAACCAAATTTATGCCAACATTGCAATAATATCACACTAAAATTACATTTAAATCAAAGTTAAGTTTAATGTTCTCAGCGGGCCGGGTCGACTAACCACAGTGTGTAATATACTAGCTAGCTCCGTCCTTGAGTCACATATATATGTCACGTTTTTGTCTAGCACATGAATCTACATTTTAATATCAACGTGTTAAAAATCATGCTAAAATCAAAATAAATAAATCAAAATAAATTTTGGTCTAACTGGGCACCCCTTTTACCGGATACCCAACCAAAACACAACAAATAAACAGGTTGGCAGGTCCGAATTGCATACATAAACTTATATATTCTTATTTAACCAGTTTAGTTTATTTTCGTTTCAATTTCATGTCAAATAGATTAGGGTCGTCTCGAGTGTTGCCACCCCTATTTTCTAATGTTTGTCGCTAACCAAGTAAATATTTGAAGCATAACAAATTAATGGACCAATTGATTAGACATGCATTGATGTTTTACTTGTTTCTTATCATATGTATTCATTTTTAAAACTTCTTATTATTAAATGCTCAAACTTTTACTTTTAAACTTGTTATTATTTCTTGTGAATTTGCTAATATGCTTTGGTGTTATATTAGTTCTTGGTGCAAAATAACCTTCATTTTTGTTTTCTTTATTCGAGATCTTCTTTGCCTCTTTGAGAAAGAAAAAACTGAGAAAAAAACACATGCAGCCATCCATGCTATCATACTTACTGCTTGTTGGTGTCTTTGGAAAGTAATAAACGACGCTTGTTTTAATGGAGTTCCCCGGCCCCCTCATGGCAAAAACTAAGCGAAGATACACAAAGCCTTAGTTTCCTCTGGATTGAAAGTAGATCAAAAGATAAAGACTTCAAGGAAAGATGGTGCAATTTCAAGCTGTAAATTAACCTAATCATATATGAGGAACTGGTCTCAAATGGAAGCACGGGATGAAAAGGCCTCTCGATCGAAAATGGGTTTATATGTAAGGGAGTCACTCTCATCAAGCACATGCAATAAACAGGAGCTGTATTTTTTACGTCTTTTTTGGAGCATAATGCGGTTTCGGACCTGTTTGAGATGCTATCAAAAATGAGCTAAGGTGAAAACGGGTAGCTCGGGCCCTAGCCTCGAGGAATTTTTCCTGTGCGCTTTCAAGTTTTTTTCATTCATTTTAGCTCTCTTACAATCAAGGTCCGGACAAGAAATGATGTTTAAGTTGTAAAAATTTTTCTCACTCTATGTAAATATGTACTCTTGGCATATGTTCCTCCTGTGACTATATAGCAACGTTTAATTTGTTTTATTCAATCATTATGTACAATGGACAGTATATTCTTTTTACTAGCTTATGTTTAGATGTAAATTCATAAGGTTGAAGGACTCGATTTCGTTGGAAAATAGTTTCCAGTTATTTTACTCTTAATTTTATATTTGTATACAATTCAAATACTAACGGTGATCTCTTTAACTTCACCAAGGTAATAATGTTTTTTAGATATTGATACTAACCCAAACTAAAAAGAAAATGAATATAAAAGTCTTAATGGTATGTTTGGTTGGACCGAATAAATATGGTAATTAAATTGATCATTACCATTCCGTTGCTATTTTTGGTTGCTCAATGGAATGAAATCAAATAAATAAGTAAATGACTATAATACCCATTCAAACTTGACTAATTATGGATAGTGAAAAACATGGAAGGACTTAATGTAATTTAACTCCCATTTCTAGATGGAATGACAAGAAAAAAAACATGAGTACCACAAAGAATGAAAATTAGTGGAATCACATTCCATATGTAATGAAACATTTCATTGCTAAATTGTAAACAAACACATTATGTATACTTCATTATAATCATCTATTCCATTCCATCTTTCATTCCTAGATAACAAATAGATTTGGCTCCCAGTTAATATTACGAAATCTAATTAAGCTCCTAACTAACCCCTTAATTCAAAGCTAAATACTAAAAAATAAAGGGGAAAAAAATGAAAAACATGACCATTAAATTACCCAACTTAAAAGTTTTAAATTATACAAGGTATAGATTTGGTTGCAAGTTACGGGTGGCTTGGCATGCACCTGCCAGCATCCCGTCCCGGACAGTCTAATGTCATGAGCAAAGACGTTTTATGAGTGCATGCTACTCTACAATTAAATCTCACTTTAAAAACCAACATCACATGAAAATTGACCGAACTTAAATCGTTATGCTGCTGTAGCCACCCAGGTGCAGGCATGGAAACTTCAACTTTTTTATTATTTCTATGGCGCTGGTGAAAACCTGGAGCTGTTGCGCTAGACTTTTTTACGCATTCACTATCGCGTGGAGCATAACAGATTGTGATGTGAAGAAAATCGTCGTACAAATATGATATAATTGGATTGCGGTTGATGAAGTTTAACCTCAAGGAGACCGAGTTCTTCATTTGTTTAGTGATATTGGCCGATTCCTTGTTAGATACGGGAAGTTTAATTAGATCATCAACACTGCATACTGGTTCAAGGGGATACGTGCATGCCATTACAAGTACAAACAGAAGATACATAATCAGAAAGCTAGAATAGGAAATAAAGAACCAAGCTTTTCTTCTTCTAGATAACGAAACGTGACGATCATATTTCGGGTCATTGTGATTTGGTTTATATTTGTGGTTCTCTGAAACCATTTTGTAGTGGTTTGGTGTAGGATCATCGTCTTCACCATTGTTTAAAATTTGATCAATTTGAATGTCAAAAGGCAAGAAATCGTTGTTCATGGTTTATGATCAATGGAGGAAAATTATTGAAGATAAAGTATATATGTAAGGAAATTAAGTGTGCAATTCATTGGATATGATTACTCCTTTTTATAGTGTGGTCTTTTAGCTAGCATGAAATTTTTTATATGAAGGAATTGTAAGTTATCAAAGGTTAATATATCCTAATATAAGAAAACATAAATACTAAGGACGCGTTTAGTTGGGAAAAATACCACCTGTTTTCCATTTTTGTTTCTAAGAAAACATGGAAAACAGAAAACGCAATCAAATCATAATTTTCAAGAAAAATTTCCAAGAAAACAGAAAACACTGTTTTCCACTTTTCAATAAAAAATTCGAAAACACTTTTTTATTGTTTTTCACTTTTCATTTTCCATTTTTCAAATTTTAGAAACCTCACTCTCCCCCTACCCCCTTGTCACCCCTACGCCCCCTGCCCCCTGTCACCTCGCCCCCGCTCCACCCCTCGTCCCACTCCACCAAGTAGATTAGAACATATTTTCTAATATGGAAAATTAAAATGCATTTTTTAGTTTTGAACGCATTTTCAAAATTTTCATTTGTTTTCTAGAAATGGAAAACTCCTTTCATTTTCTAAAAAAAATTAAAAATGAAAAACTAAAAAACATTTTACACAACTAAATGCGTCCTAAATGTTCAATTATAATCATCACCTATATCTAGAAGTAGTTTTTAGTTTGAACCACCAACCAAGTCTAAGTACTTATATTAAAGTTATTAATTACTCTTTTTATACCGAATAATTATATTTTTTACCCGTATAAATTTTCAAGATAATTATTTTCTCCCGATTATATACTAATATAATAATTCTAATAAATAGCAATAATAATAGAATTCTAACCGAGAATCAATAATAGTAGAAGTTTACCTGCAAATTAACAGTTTGTCGTCTGTTGATTTCATCTATCCAAAAGAGAATCAATAGCCACAATAGTAGAATACTCATTCATCATCTTCTCCAACAAACTACCCCACTCTAGTTAATTGAAAACATGTGTACCATTAATCAACATAAGTATTACATTAAATTTTCAAGATGAATTGTAACAACCCAAATAACTAAATAGATATCCAAAATTAAAAAAAAAAAAAAAAAAAATAAGAAAGAAGTTTTGCTA
>JAOXNX010000032.1:21608865-21620089 GCA_028566075.1 Solidago caesia
CATCTTTTTTCCTTCTTAGGAAAAATGGTGTGACTTCAACTGCCAAAAGAAGAGGTTGATATGGAGGTTACTGAATTGCACACTCAAATGGTAGCCAATTATCAAAGGAAACTTGAAGAGGTATATTAGAATAGTTAGAAAAGATGTGTCTTCTCTTTTCTTTTTCCAAATGTGAATAGAAGCCAGAAAGTGAAAGTAGTCATCATACTAAATTAGTCTGTGGTCACTGAACAAAGAGAATCCAACTTCTGCATAAACCATCTCTAAGTTATATCCCGAGTAGGGGTGACAAATGGGCGGGTTGGGCAATGGGTTGAAACAGGCCGGGTTCACCCGCGAACAGATTTTTATGTGAACTTTGTCCATATATTATATATAGTTGATGTGTTAAGTATGATCACAAATACTATGTGACCACGATTATAAACTATTTTTTATGATAAAACTAAGAGACTCTACTTTGGTCACTTTCAACCTGTGTGACCCTCTTCCTTGTCAGCTAAATTTTAGTATTCTACCCATTATGGATAAGCCATGTCTCAAGTCGACCCATTAAAGGATTGGATTGTTAAATATCAAACAAAAATGGAAAGATCGTTAGTTTCATCCATTAGCCATCCGTTAAAAGTCAACAATGTCATATATTATGTTCACATGTTCAAGTCTAACTTAAGAGGATGGCAGGCATTCTTTCATAACAATGTCATATATTCTGTTTACATGCCAGGTTTAGTTTACGTTTTGTTATTGTCTGCCAATCAAAGAGTGATAGGTATTATGCGTTGGTTAGCTTGAACAAAAGATTGTAATAAGGGAAGTGATTCATATTGAATTGTGTTTCTCCAATTATTCCATCACAAGCAGATAAGGTTTAAATTTATCTATTTGTTGGCACGTACAACTTCTTGATGTAAAAACGGATAGTTATTTTTGATCTATAGTAACAAAAATATAATTGGTTCATTACAGAGTTACCAAATCAGTTTTGTTTTGATTGGGTTGTTTGTTTTTGATATTATAGGGTTTATTCAGGACATGTGAAACCGGAGAAAGTGATGCCACTAAGGGCTTAGACTCAGTGTCATCCCAAAGGCATGATATCTTTAACAGGTGTATTGGTGATATTGATCGCTTGACATGAACATATGTTGAAAGATGATGCAGAATCAACTAAGAGATCAAAATGCAAAATTCGTGCTTATCTTGGGAGGTAAATACATCCAACTCATGTATCATGCCATTGAGTAAGATAATGCTCTTGATCTTTTTTAGAGTTTTGGACCTTACTTTTTTATTTATTATTTTTTTTTGGATTTGATATTAGTCTTGAGGAAGCTCATGTCAGAATCATAATTTTGTTGTGGTTTCTAGCTCAATAACTATTTGACTTTGTTTACAATAATGTTTGCATGTCACCATTTTCAACATACACAACGTTTGAAAGAGGCGACGGCGTCAAAATTTGAAGTAAGGAAGATGGTTTGGAGCTTATTGTTTCTCCAGTTCTCACGTTTCCCAGATCATGATTGGAAGGTATATGCTACATCTTCTACATTTTTTTCATATTGTTTTTAAAGAAAGTTATTTTTATCGTCATGAGCATTCACATGAAATATCTTGAATTGTTCCAAAACATGGCTTTCCAAAACAAGGCGATGCATAGACACGCTTAACGTGATCAGGCGTGTTCCACTGGATTATGAGACATTGATGGGATGGTTCATCCACCGATTAATATAGATTTGTTTTAAAATTGATTGTTTATAAGAAGATTTGACTTATCTAAGAGCGTTTAAGACTTATCTTCGGGTGTTAAGATATACTTTAGCTATTATATCTTCAATTTACTCTTGCAGGTGGCTACTTTTTAGAGAAGTATATCACTATTTTATCTTGCCATGAAACTTTTTCTTGAAAAGTATCCTGAAACCCGAGTCTTTTATCAGTTTTCACTAATCTATTTGTAACAATGGTTCATGTGTAGCTTTCAGACTACCGGAAATCAACTTCAATGCGTATTTCCACTGCTAGAGACGCATACAAAGACAGACCAGATACCAAGCAAAAGTAAAAGTTTGCTTAAAGCATTGCTTAGTAGACGCAATTCTAAGAAAGACGATACACTCTACACTTTTTTGGATGAATATTGAATCTCATTCATCAGCCGGTGCAGAATGCCCCAAAAGCTTATTGGTGATTAGCCATGTGCCTATTTTCTTATTGATTAAAGCAGCAGTTAGACTATCTTCTTCTTATATGTTTTACCAATGTAATTTTGAAGATTGGCTTTTAAACTGTGATCGAGATGTGTAAATAGCAAGTTTTTATGTTACAATAATATATATAAAAGTTTAATTTTCTAGATGAATAGGTTTTGATGTTGTTTAAATTTCTAGTGGTATATCTGTTTCTGTTCAGTCCCAGGTTTAAATTTCTTAGAAGGCTTTATATATGTTGATATTGATATATTAAGGTTTCTATATCCTACAGGGAAACCACCAATCTTATAATAAAGAAACCGGTCTCTAAACATATATAAGGGAACCTGTTTCTAATTAAAAGAGAGTTTGTATACATATATAAGGAAACTTGTTTTACACAAGAAAATGGTTTCTAAACATACTAAAGAAACCGGTTACGTGATTAAAAAAAGGTTTCTATATATCTTTCCAAGGGAACCGATTCTTAGTAAAAAGAGGTCTCTATGGTTTTCATAGAGACGAGTTAATGAACCGGTCTCCTGTAAAACTCGTTTCTAAAGCCTCTTAAAACCGGTCTCCTCTACATATTTCTGTAGTAGTAATCGATTGATTGACTTTCACACTTTTAAATGTAAACATTTTATATATTACAATTTATATATTTCTACACACTTATAAGTGTGAACCTTTTTTTTAACATGCATAAGTGTGAAAATTGTGATGTTTACTTGAATTCTTTCACACTTGTAAATATAAAAGTTGTATACATATCAAATTGATAATTTTTTTCACAATCTTTAAATATATGAATAAAACAAATATAGATAAACTATATTTTTGTTGTAGTGTGACCATTTCAACGATTTGTGTGACCACTCTAAAAGTCTAAAGAGGTATGTATAAAGAGTTAACCAGGGAATTTAGGTGGGATGATAAGGTCTTTTGCAATCATTTAAGTATTTATGTTCACCTGCTATGGTTCTAAGCACATGGAGGGGTCTTTTAATTGTTAACCCTTTTTCATTATTTTTAAACTAATGGCCTGCAATATTTTCAATTATTTATATTCCAACCATTAATTATTTATAGATATAAATATAGATATATAATATGGTTTTGGTTCAAATAAAACAAATATTAAAGTAAGATAAATAAAAAATCATTTTCTCTTAACTAAAAATCGTTGTGCATCATGAAAATCTCTGTGCATCAGTGTATATACTTGTGCTTTATAAATCTCTGTGCATCAATTTTATCATGATCTAATAGTCAAGATCTTATCCTATTTGTTTTACTTTAATATTTTTTTTTATAATAACCAACCCCTATATAATATATACGCAGGTAATGTTCCTCATTCTTCCGAAATCTGTTGGGAATATAAAGTGATGTATACTAAGCAACTTGAATGAAAAAATAATTCGATTATGGAAATATTCTTCTAGTCAAGCTATTTAAAAACACCAATAATATGAACTTTAAAATGTTTAACACCAATAATATGAACTTTAAAATGTTTTAAAAGAATATTACGTATGTAGAAGAATTTAATAGAAAGTAATTCACTCTAATTTATTTATAATTCAGATTAATTTTCAAAACGGACACTGTGTTCAATGTAATTGCCCATGTTTATTTTATAAAAAAAATAATATAATATGTCTTAATTTAACGAGATGCTTTTACGAATCCTTGTAATATCCCTAGACTATAATAACATTTTTATTTAATTGTTTTCTCACTTTATAATAACATTTCTTGATTTTGTCATTCATCATATCATGATGATAATTTTAGAAGAATTTTTTTTTTAAAAATGTTAATTAGTTGATAGTAGTTAGTTTTTCACAAGTTAGTTAATAACGTCAATGTCTGGATTTAAACCCACATCCAGATCAGAAGCAATTAAAATCTCTCACCTCCCATTTAGACTGTTATCCCAATAGTTGGCAGAAGAATAAGTAAAATATGTTTTAAGAATACATATCATTAATTTATTTTATTTCAAATACGTCAAGCTAGAGAGCCTCTTCGTAGAATATATCCCCAATTTTAACCCCTCGATAAGAAATCCTTATCACCCAGAAATCTTGTGGCCAAATATGTATAGGGTAGAACTTGAACCTGATACATCTTATGAGGAAACATGTCTGCTTGTCACTAGACAATTTAGTGATGGTTATATTTTAATAATTAAGATAGAGATGTTAAGTAAAACAATGTAAGAAGGCGGATCTTATGGTAGGTCGTCATCGTCGTCTTTATGCTCGTCGTACACGACTCCATAAGCACCACCCCTTCTAAGGTAGGTCGTCATCGTTTGGCTTCTTTTTTTGGAAAGGCATTGACGAGCATAAAGTGGGCCATGTGTAGTGGTATGTGTGTAGGTTTAATTATTTTTTTATTGGGGATGAGAAGGGGTATGATAGGGAGAGGTTAATTCTTGGGTGTGTCTTGGAGAGAGAAATCTGATGTGGCAGTCAAGACGAGGGAATGACGAGTTCAGGATAGGAAGAGGCCTTAGTAATTTAACTTGAATATAACTTGAAAAAGAAAATTCATTCAATGCATATGATTAAGTATGACAGTTAAGAGCAGCAACAAAACATGTAAACTTCGATTATACACGAGCATAAAACATATGCAGAAACCAACATCCACCTCAGACCCGGATTTACAAGCAAGCACAGTGATCGCATGACCAGTAGCAAATATGAACAGCAGTAGCAATAGCAGCATCAAAAAACCATGATTTAGTGTATCGAACGGTAACAAAAAGGAATCCCCTTGGCCCACATGAAAACCAAAGTCCAAAAAACCATCCGAAACATGATACTAAGACGATCAGCTTCCACCCATCAATCTTGCCACTTGAACCAAACTAACAAAAATATCCAAACCTGAAGGACCGACTTCAGTTTCAAGGAAGAAATTCTTCTGGTACCTTCGCTCCAATTTTGTTAAATGCAGCAACAAGGAGCTTCCTGCATAAAGCTAGATCATCCTTGAACATGATTGAGTGGGCCTTCCTGTTACATGTCACCATTATATTACGTACACGATTGCGAAAATGCCCGACAACAAAGTCCTCGAAGCTCTGACAGCATCATACATCTCATTAGATAAAGCACACAATAAACAACTACAGACAAAATCATGTCAAAATCTTACCTTTGGTGGTTTGTTCATGACATGCACCATTGTTTTGAGTGATTTTATAATAGTGTTCTCATTGTAGCATGAAGAATATAGTTTTCCATAAGCAGAGCCTCGCATGACTGCATACATAAGATCGTTGTACATAGGGTTTGTCGTCAAAATCTGGTTTTGTATGGAAACTAGAAGCTCAAGAATATTTGAAGTTCCTGGGACCCACATCGTCTCTTGGCCGCTGGTTGTTTTGGGTAGTCTCATATCAACTTTACCACATTTGTGGAGATTTGGATTGATACATAAACCAGCAGAGTGATAATGCACAAGCTGAAACAAAATCAAATTAAATCAGTCAGTCATTGAATATAACATAGAATTGAAATAGACAATATATAGAGTAAATTTCATGTTTTCTCCTCACTGAACCATTGATGAAAGAATCCTAAGATCCAAAAGTGTTCTGACCTGTTTTTATTTTATAAAAACGATGTACTTGATTCTCACCCTATATACATATACCCAACTCAAATTAAAAATGTCAAATATCCCCATCCTAATTCCTATGTATAAAAAATATCAAATATCCCCAAATCGCCATTTTAATTACAATTAAATCTCAATATCACTAATCACTACCTTTAAATCATACAATGACCACAATACCCGCGGAAAACATGGTTTTAGTGAGGGGAAATATGAAGTTCACTCTAATATATATAGAAGATCAAGTAGATAATAGAAGAGAATGATGACATACCGGCGGGCTAGAAGGATAGTTGCTCGGTAAGCACAAATCAAAGAAAAAGAGACCATCACGGTAAGTAGTCCCTTGAGGTCCAATAATTACAGCTCTTAAAAGATCCATCCTTGATTCATCAACCCTCACAAATATGGTCTCTGCAACAAACAAATAAATATAAGTTCATATTCCTAATCTTTATCAAACAGTGGTCATAATAAATTGGCAGTGACATTACCAGGCAAATGTTTCTCAAGAATCATCCAATCTTTACGTACCATGTCAGTCCACTCTTTGGATGGCTGAAAATATCACATATATGTGTATGAAAGGCAACACTACTGCTTTATTAAGGGTATAATCCAATGGAAACACGACACACACTAACCTGGTTTAGCGCAGAACTCTCTGTGGAAAAAAAGTGATCAGAAATCTCTGTGACATAATCAAACTTCCTGAAGTTCTCAAAGCTTTTCAGAAAATCATCTTCTTCATTACCAAGTCCTCGAACCATTGGGCTACCATCCTCAAGTTGTTGCTGGTGGTCTACTAGCACATCTTCCATAGAGAAAATACCAACATGCAACCTTCGGTTCATCAGCAGAATCTTATGAATCATTAAGTACTCAACCTTTGACTCCTTGCTCGGTACATGACTAGAAATGCTTAAAAGAATGTCCTAAAGAACCATTGAACAAGAGAAGCTTTATTAAAAAGGGAAGTGGCAGAGTGGTAGAGATTATTGGATTTCAGATAATTTAATTTCAAACCTCGGTTCTCCTTGGACCCGTGACATACAAAGGTTGCCCATTTTTGACTTCTGTTCCGGCACTGACGAAAACCTTAGTGATCACACAATCAAAAGAGGCTCTGATGGTGAATCGAGCTTGAGGAGGGTATGTGTCAATGTCTGGCACCTTGTTACAAAAAAAACACACGAGCCGGGAGATTAAAATTGGAAACCTAAAGACAATGTAATTTTGAGACTGGAATGGAGAGAAAGAAAGAAACTTAACCTAAAGACAACAGAAAACATACCATATCATATAAATGGAATCCAAAACAGTAGAGGAAAGAAGAAACTTATACCTTCTTCATTAAGTTTAGTCCATCAATCATTTCTTCAGCAACCTAAATTTTTTTTGAAGTGGTCAAATAACAACAAAATAACACATCCTAGTAGACACGAGAATAGAATACCCCAACGAAAGAAAATCCAAAACAGTAAAGAAAGAAACGTATACCTTCTTCAATAAATTCCTTGCAACAATGACGTCTTCATCAACCTGACAACCAAAATACCATCCTAGGATCAGAGAACGATAAACAGGATGCAATACAAGTGTTACGAGAATTCAATACCATGCCCTCTTTCTCTGTTGGATTACTGGTTTCTTTGACAACAACCACCTGACGAATTTTGAGTAATCAAATAACAACAAAATAACACATCCTAGAATATATGAGAATCACTACAACAATGTAATATGTAATTCACACTTTACTTCTACCTGTGACAAAAAAAAAGGAACAAAGAGAGGGAAGGAAGATATACTATCAGTACTAAATTAAATTTCAAACCTTAATGAGCCGATTCTTATGATAAACATGTTGGATTTCGGTACTAACTAACGCAACGGAAGCATGCAATCAATAACAATAGCATATTAAAATTTTATATCAACCGAAATCTAACCCATGGATCATCTCGTCAAACTAAATATCAAGAGAATGAATATAAGAAAACATACCCTTGAAGATTTCCTTAGAGAAGATGCAAGAAAGATTCAAAATAGAATCACTCTACCCGGGGAGACACCCAAAGTTCCGACCTTGATTAATATAGCTTTCTTTAAGCTAAAACTCCAACCACTTACCAAACCCAAACACTATTGAAACTGGTCTTATTTCTTCATCTTGATAAAACACCACAATCCTATGTGTGTTGAAAGTTCAATAATAAACTTAAATATTAATTGTGAACTATATGTGATGAAGAACAATGTGACCCAAAAGGGGCTGTTGGTTTGGTTTTTCACAGAGAGAGTGAGACGATGGAGAGTGAGCAAAAGAGAGATAATATTATGGTTGAGTGTGTCTTTTGAATAGCTTGTGCATGTGTATTTCTTTTGCTCTTGGGAAAAGGATTATGTAAAAGCATCTAATCATGGCAGATTTGCTTTTCTCTTCCCTCTTAGCCGTAAAATACATGACACCAAAATTAGATGTCATTTTCAATGTCTAGTTTCATTATTGTATTTAATAATAAGATGTATATTTTATATACCCATAAAATGAATATACTTATTTAAATACACATAGATATGTAGACATTATGTTTAATTAATTACTAGTTAAACATTTAACTAATTAATCAAACAAACACAAACACTCAAATTTAAACCATTTAACAAATGTTTAATTAATTAATCTCTCTATGAAAGTTTATTAATCGATTATCGATCGGCCTTTGTGTGTGACCGAATAGGATAATGGACTTTATATTATACATGTCATGGGCATACCTTTGAATCATAATGCACCACGGTCAAACGTTAGCCAACCCGTGTGCATTTAATCCAACAGACTCCCACTTGCACAGACATGATAATATTGGTGTGTCTTAATGACATACCTAGTATAACCAACTCATCATTACGTTATACTCCTATTGGTTTACTTACATCATTTATCCTTTATTCAAGATATCCTAATGAACGCGTGACATGGTTAATGTCAATCACAATCGTTCAAGATTATGTTTCCCGATATAGATTTGTAGTGATCAAATAGACTGCAATCATCACGATTCAGTACTAGCATGGCCATGCATTTGTTATCAGCACAAATCAACGAGGGGCCCAGAGATATCGCTTCAACCCGCTTAAGGAAGAAGGAACAAATTGTTTTGACTATATAGACATCCACCACACTTCATGTCATACCCAATCCACACCCTTATGACTGGCATTTACGCACAGCGTTAGATGCAGGTCAAAGCATGACACTAGATGTGTCAAGATTCTCATATATCTCCACTTTAGGATAAAAGTGTTGCCATCTTAGAATTACTTTGTGACTTAAAACCATGAAGTAATCTCTAAGTGTGGTCACTCCAGAACCTTGAATCAATTATCAAGTTCCTCATGAATGTAGTGTCATATAAATCTATATAACTACACTTCATAGCAGCCTTAATTCAATTCTCTCTCCATTAGAGAATGACCGACTGTGGAAATTTATGAATTAATATTCAATGGAGTTTAAAACATGCAAAATAGAACATAGTAATATGCAATGAAATGATCGCATCACGCGCATAATATAATCTCGATATAAAAGTCATCAAATCAATTGCAATAAACTATTACATAATGTTCCAAGTGTCAAATTAACATAATTAATACAATCAAACTAAATCATCAACAATACGAATACCAATAGATCTACTATGAGCCTCATGTTTGGCTTGAGGTAGAGCTTTGGTAAATGGGTCAGCCAAGTTTTCACTTGTGTCGACCCTACTAATGACAATGTCCTTATCAGCAACAACTTGACGAACATAGTGATATTTTCGGAGTATGTGCCTTGTGCGCTTTTGAGATCTCGGTTCTTGAGCCAAGACAACCGCACTCACATTATCACAGAAAATCTCAACAGGATCAAGGATGGTAGGAACTACGCCTAGATCCCCGATGAATTTCCTAATCCACATGGCCTCTTTTGCAGCCTCGCTGACCGCTATATACTCTGATTCTGTCGTCGAATCCGCAATGGTGCTTTGCTTGGAGCTTCTCCAAGTGACCGCGCCCCCATTCAGAATGAACACAAACCCAGACTGTGAAGAGCAATCATCTCTATCCGATTGGAAGCTAGCGTCTGAGTATCCTTTAACACTCAGCACGTCTTCCCCACCATAGACCAAGAACATCTCTTTAGTCCTCCTAAGATACTTTAAAATGTTCTTGACTGCTATCCAGTGTGCCTCGCCAGGATTGGCCTGATAACGACTAGTCATGCTTAAGGCATACGACACGTCAGGCCTAGTACATATCATGGCATACATGATCGATCCTATAGCCGAAGCATATGGGATACGACTCATCTTGGTTACTTCTCCATCAGAAGTAGGACATTGAGACTTGCTCAATGGCATGCCAGGGTTCATAGGAACACACCCTTTCTTGGAGTCATGCATACTAAATTTCTTTAGTATCTTATCTATGTATGTACTTTGGCTTAGCCCAATTAGTTTCCTAGATCTATCACGGTAGATCTTTATTCCCAAAATATACGCCGCATCTCCCATGTCTTTCATGGAGAAACATTTCCCTAGCCAAGCTTTGACATCTTTCAATGTCGGGATATCGTTTCCCATGAGTAATATGTCATCGACATACAAGACTAGGAAGACTACAACGCTCCCACTGGATCTGACATAGACACATGGTTCATCTTCGCTTCTAAGAAAACCAAATTCCTTGATTTTCTCATCAAAACAAAGATTCCAACTACGAGAAGCTTGCTTAAGCCCATAAATGGACTTTTGAAGCTTGCACACACTATTAGGATACTTAGGATGTACAAAACCCTCAGGTTGTGTCATAAACACATCCTCAGTTAGCTTTCCATTTAGGAAAGCAGTTTTAACATCCATTTGCCATATCTCATAGTCATAAAACGCAGCTATGGCAATTAGTATTCTAATGGATTTCAACATGGCCACTGGTGAAAAAGTTTCATCGTAGTCTACACCATATCGTTGCGTGTAACCTTTAGCCACCAGTCTGGCTTTGAATGTGTGTACATTCCCATCCATGTCGGTCTTCTTCTTGAAGACCCACTTACACCCAACGGTTTTAATCCCTGGTGTATGATCAACCAAGCTCCAAACTTGGTTATCGTGCATGGATTGAATCTCGCTGTCCATAGCCTCTTGCCATTTTGCAGACTCAGGTCCTGCCATGGCTTCCTGATAAGATATAGGTTCATCAGAATCTATTTGCACCTCGTCACCCTTAGATATGTTTAAATCAAGTCTATGGGGTGCACGCCGCTCTCTATCAGACCTGCGTACAGGTGGTGGCTGTATGTCAGCTTCCTCTTCAACAACAGGTTCGTCAACCTCTGG
>JAOXNX010000032.1:21644170-21654645 GCA_028566075.1 Solidago caesia
GCTTTATATAGTAGTATAGATAAGCTGAAATTCTGAAAGTATGTAAACGATTTTATTTTTTTATTAAAAAAAAAAACGTGTTGGTGCACCATTGGCTTTGAATTACAGCCTCCTAAAGTTGAACACAAAGAAGATGCCAACAATCATGCCTAGCTGCTTAATTGTTGCTAATGATCATCTTTCACTTATAGCACTTCCACGGGGTTTCTTACAAAAATAAGGTCTTGATAGGCCCAAGTCTTGATCACTTGCTAAACACTACCAAAGGTACACTACTAAAAATCTCACAAAGAATGTGAATTTCCATTACAATTCCAATCTTTCACAGAATCAATCCCAACACACCCACTATTCCTCTCTATAACTAATACACAGATGCTCCCTAGCATCCTAACAAACCCGTCTCGTCTCTGGTTCATTGTGTAAAACGTTGCAAGTGACCCTGTTTTTCTGTCTTTAAGGAATATTTTAATTTCTAACACACATACAAAGATCATTGAGATATAACGTACCGGACTACCTATTATAAATTGACCTCATATTATAAGAATCAAAAGATACGGAAAACACTACCATATGACCAACCACCTAAACCAATTAGGTACCTCATGCAGCATGCCAACTTAACCAAATCAAGCTCATCACAATTTTTATCCTCAAACCAATATCTAACACACGTTTCATTCGTATCATGACTGCCTCGGTTTCTATACATCAAGCAAATGCGATGCAACATACGAACTTAAGCAAATCAAGCTTGTTACGAGTTTTATCCTAGTACTAATGTATTACACACGTTCCATCCGCATCATAAGTATCTATGTTTCTATACATCAAGTAAATCCCATAAACCTACAAATCGAATTCTGGACATAATTTTCACAAATTATATAACTAGTCTGTCCACTTAATTAATAAACTAACTTATAACATTTAATTAAACCAAGCATTAATCAAACAGTAAGAGATCACAGACCTGATTCGAATTCGGATCAGAAACCGCACCTAATTTACGCGCATCAAACCGCCCGAAACCGAGCACAAACAACAATAATAATACCAAAACGACAGCTCCACTTTTACCCATACCAAAAAAAATATCTACAAATCTCCAAAAAAAAAAAAAAAAAATCTAAAAATTACCCAGTTGACATAAAGTTATAAAGACTAAAAAAGCTTATTAATTTATCAATTTTAGGAAATTGTATCATTATGCTCATAAAAATAAATTAAAAACTTTTGTAAATAAATTATAAAAAAAAACTAATTAGTGAATGATTATGATCTGTGAATTATGGATTTTAGAAGTGAAATTACGTTTAATAAATTGAAAGATTTTAGGTTTCTGCAAACAGATTGCGGGGGTTGAAATTGAAATAGTATTTATTTTTTCTCTTTGTTTGAGATTTGTAAATGGAGTATAGTTATAGTTGATGGCGTTGTTGAAGTTGGGTAAAAAAAAACATATAACCAATCGGGTCGGATATCCATTTAACAAGTTCTTGCAAAACTAACTATTTTATAGAGTAATCTCACAAGTTAGAATCTCTTAAATTGTTAAGTTTAAAGATTATTGATTATTGGAAACTTAGATCTTTAAATCTTGACTTTTGATTTTAATCCAAGGGTCAAGAATCCTTTAACTTGACAACTTAAAATATTCTAACTTGAGAGAATCTTTACCCATTATTTTAATACATTTTATCGTAATAATTTTACTGGTTATTGTTTGCTTTTGTAGGTAAATAATCGAATGTTATCTATTATTTCGGTAGAAATAAGTTGTTACCTTTAATAAGCAATCTCAAACATCCAATATCTCTCATATCCCATCCCATGTGTAGTATGTTTGGGTATTATGTTGTTTTTTTTTCTAATTCGTTTTTACACTAGTAAAAAATAAGTAAAGTATCTTCAATCTTATTTGAAAGGAATAATATAAATTAAGGATGATTATTTCATGGGACATAAAGATGAAGTTTTATAGTTTATCCTTTAAAAATATTTGTATGATTAATTCTTGAAAGACATAACTCAGGGAAGAAAAAAGAAAAACACGACCTTATAAATGACAAGAACGATTCTTGTAGTTTATCCTTGAAAAATTTATTTGAGTTTAGTAATACAAATAAACAAACAAAAAACACATAGAATTTTGGTGTTTAAGTTCATTAGTTCAGGTTAATCAAATAAATGATGAGACACAAATATTAAACAAACAAAATTGTTAGAAAAGAAAAGTACTTTTATACATTCTCATCTAAAAAAAAAAAGAACACACATGACACACATAAAATATACCAGCATCATACAACATGTGCTTAAAATATCCACAAATTACAATGTTAATTTAGTTAGTGGGGTCCTTGGTAGAAGTGGCAGATGATTTGGGACGATAGAAGTATGGATCATTGTTTCTCTGTCGCCTCGTGTAAAGCCCTTCTATAGTGACTCTCTAGTAATGATTGGTATGTTCTCAAATGGTGTAAATGGATTCCTAGAAAAGTCAACATTCACGGATGGAGGGCTGAAATGGATCGATTTCCGAGTAGGGAAAATCTCAGGAGACGCAATGTGGTGCTTTCTTGCTACTTCTGTCCTGTTTGTATTGAACATGATGAGACCGCGGACCACTTGTTCACATCTTGCCCTGTGGTTTGGGATGTTTGGCAAATGATGATGTTGGTGTTGATCATGTTAACGAGCGTGGGGAGTGGCAGAACTTGAAGGCTATTCTTAACGGTATTCATCTATCAGGAAACCATGACAAATGGCTATGGATGGGGGGACAAAGTGGGGAGTTTTCGGTTAAGGAAGTCAAGAATGTTCTTATGAGCGGACGCGATGTAATGGAATGGTCCAAATGGGTTCCCAAAAAATGTAACTTATTTATGTGGCGGGCGACAATGGATCGTCTTCCGACGATGGTTGCTCTTCAGAATAGAGGCTGTCAATTTGGGAGCAATCTTTGCGGGCTGTGCAACAGAGAGGCCGAGACTGTTGATCATTTGTTCGGGGATTGTGTGATTTCGCTGAAGGTGTGGTCGTTCATAAGCAAGTGGTGTAAGGTAAAGCCTTTCTTTTTCTTCTCATTCAGAGATATTGTTGAGATTCATAATTATGTGGGATTGGGGGAAAAAGCGAGGAATGCTCTCAAAGGAATTGTTATGGTGTCGTGTTGGAGTTTGTGGAAAACTAGAAACGAGTACAAATTCTTGGAAACGGAAGTCAACATAGGGAAGATTATCAACAACATCAAGGCCTATAGTTTTCTTTGGTACAAAAACAGAAACAAGTCGTGCTCGACTAGTTGAGATGATTGGTGTAAATTCATTATATTGTAAATTGTAATAGTTTGGCCCGTATTTTTGGCGGGAGATGTGAATAAAAGTTACCTTTCAAAAAAAAAAAAAGTAGGGACACTGGTGGTGGTGGCGGTGTTGGTGAGAATGGTAGGATGGTGGTGCTGGCTATGATCAGTCATACAGTAGGCCGAGTGAAGGGGGCCCATGGTTCCTATTGCGACCAGAGGAATTTGGAGACTGGTTGCATGATGACCCTATGGGGTCTTGACGTATTGGGGTAAGCATTTAGATATTGTAATCGAGTTACCGTTGATTAAATGAAATTAATATGTTGTGAGCTACATCATTTAAAACTTCACCTGGACAAGGAGTTAGATGGTGTAATGTGGGTCAAATTGAATCATAATGGCCATGTAAATAAAGTCTAATTTTGTCCTTGTATATTATATGGTTACTTATCCTAAAAACATTTTGTTTTGAACTTATTTGAACCCTATTCATGGCCTGCATTTTATGACAACGTACTGACATCAATGATCAAACAATATATACAAGTATGTTGTCTATTTTGTGTTTATATGCTAATGTATATGCATTCTATTGAACTTAAAGTGCCCGATAGGTGTTGTGCTCATCAGATGCTATATTTTCTCGTACCCAAGGGTTCGATCCGTAAATATTCGTCTGCTAATCTTTTCTAGGGAAGCGGCTATTTGGTTGTGGATAAGGAGTATGTTTTTGTTTGTAAATTTGTAATATATAGATAACATGTTTTCAATGAATTTAAGTAATCCTTGACTCTGTTTTCTTTCCAATCTATTGGATAGCTTAAATATTATTTCATATTATGATGCAACAGAAGTGTTTATTTTATAGTGGCTTGATTTGGGGTATCTTTAATACTTCCACTAAAAGTGTTTCGGGTCAACCTGGTCTGCCTGCACTAAAACTTAACTGTTTTGGTCCATTGCCCAACCCGGCTTGACCACTCATCTTGCCACCTCTTACCTGTTGACCTCCATCAAAGTATAAGATGCCAATGTCCATATTGCTCTCCGCGTTCTAATTTATTTGGCTTTATTTGTTAGAAGAGAAATGATATGAACATCAATAGCTACCAGCCTACCACACTCCAGCCACTATTAATACTTAACTTGCTTAATGGTAAGTAAGAAGACACGAGGAAAGGAGGTGGAGTTGCAGAGTCGTGCGAGCAGCTATGTCACTAAACTGTTGTAATGGCCAATCAATATTTAAGGATGCAAATACTTGAATGAAAATTTAGGATTTTGTAATGTATCTAGAGCTGATATCAACCTTATACAGAGTGTAATATGGGCATTCCAATGTCTATATTCGTCACTGGCCACTGTGCGATGCAGCAATAAGAAGACATTACGCACATGGTGTACTGCTGTTTGCGGACTCTATTTTCATGTTTGCAGCGTTAAAATTTCTTGCCAAATGTTGTGCCTTTCTTCAAGGCAAGCTTGCTCTATACATAAGCAATTAATGAACATTTACATAAATCGATTATTACAAGACATAAATCCATCATTAGAATGAACAAAAAAGAAGTTTTAGCTTCTATGCTTTTTGTACCCAAGGGGGAAAATACAAAATAGAAAAATTCGACCTATAGGAAGAGAAGGCGTCGGTGGGGTGACCGGAAGGCAGTTTGAGTGAACCATGTTGAAGGAACTCGGCAAAATGACCTTGTAACTTCGGGAGAAGGGGTGAAGCTCAATTAATCATGTTACAGTGCATTATGGGATTGAACCAGATGCCGAGTGAAATACCAAAGGCGTGATAACTAGTGGAAAGGATAACCTTTTAACTCCTTACTCTTATGCACAACATCTTGATTTAGAATCCTTCACCTTGTTATACTCCTGTTGACAAAAAGAGAAATTTAAGGGAAGATGGATATCTTCCATGTCTGCCCTGAAGTTTGAAGTTCGTGTTCGCCTTTTGAATGTAGAGTCATTCTATGGCTGAGCTTGTGAAAGTTGAGTCACTTGTGTCACCATCATTCAACTACAAAAGTGAAAAAGAGAAAACAATTTCGAAAAGGCATAAAATGGTAAGAATATAAAAAAGAGTGGCTCCCATAATAAATGGTCAAGAACCTCTATTTCTTTATATAACTAACTCCAAGAAATAGTAGAACATACCTGTTGTTGCAACTGCCTCAGATCAGTGTTTAGATCTCTTTCAATAGTATGATTTTGTCCATTAATCGAAACATACCTAAGCTTTGGTGTGTTCAAGGTTCCTGCACTGAAAGTCGTCATCTCCTTGCAACAATCGATCCACACCAACTCAAGTAATGGACATGTAAAGTCATGCATCTCTGGAAAAAAACACCTCAGTCTTGGGAGATCAATGAGTTCTAGAGTTTTTAGTCTAGGGAACGTAAGTTCACCCCGACTTGTTGCTGGGTTGAAATTGTGTTGATCACCTTCTTCGATAATTACTGTCATCCTCCTACATTCCGTTATGGATAATTCTTGGAGATGTGATAGAACTTTTGCTATTGAAGGTGATAGTAAATAAGTTAACTGGTTGCAATTAGCTACTGACAGTTTAGTCAGGTTGTTAAACCCCACGAAAGTTTCGGTACCATGCTTCCAGATATGTGTCATCTTTGGTAGATTTTCTAGCTCCAAGTTAGTCAAATTGCTAAGCAACACGTGACCGTCTGTTAGCATCTTTTGTACGTCAAAGACCTCTTGTACCAAGTGACAACCCTCAACACGAAGCGTTTTGAGATCCTTGGGGATTTTCAAAAGATCAGAAAGAACAACGCTTGATAAATCGTCACAAAAGCACAATGATATTACCCGTAAACTAACAAAGCATGAGTGAGGAAGCATATGTTTTAATATCTCGTTCATTTTCATCTTGTAAATCGATAAAACCTTGAGTTGAGTCGCCAAAACAATCTGCAATGTCAAATTATTATAACATCAATATAACGGTGTTTTCCTAATATCTTGAGAGCCTACACTTGAAACGCCTGTGCCAAAGATTGATCATTTATACAAAATCAAGTATAAACAGATGAAAATATATAGTAGAATAAGAGATGAACCTTTTGATTGAAGGAACTATGACTAGTGGAAGCTCGGTTTTCATCTATGATATCTAATGCCTGGACCTTAGGAAGGTTGCGAATCCGCAATTCAAACAGTTGTGGAAGCACAAGCACAGCATCATCTTTGCAAAAACCAGTAAGGCGTGGAAGATCCTCGAGAATCAAGGATCTTAAATTTGGAAGCTCAATAACGACAGATCTTTCGTCTTGATCTCTTTTCTTCTTCAAGAAAATTTCTTCTATCATTTCACACCCAATAATCTTGAGGCTCTCAAGCTTAAAATAATCTGTTGGGGTTGTTAGAGAGAAAACACTTGTTATTTTAGAACAGCGCACGATTTCAAGATCATATAGGTTCCCAAACAACGGAAAGTGGTGCATCTCCTTTTCATCCACTGTAATTTCTCCCATAACCATTTCAGGGCACTTGCTATTACATAACTCTGCCAAATTGTGCAAGTCACAAGATTCTAGCTTTAGTTTTTTCAAAAGCATAACATTCCTTCTTTTAAGCTTGTTAAGAACAGAAGTTGTTAACAACCGCCAGCCATGTAAATGCAAGATCTCAGTTATGTCGAATAAAACTTCTATTCCGACGTCTTTCCAGTGAGCAGGAAACCGTACTTTCAATGTGTTTTGAAACATCTTGGTTTCGGTTGAAAACCCTATACATACCCTGAATCTTTTCAACCTTTTGAAGATGATGTCGTTTGGTAAAAGATCATATACAGATAGCTCAATCTCTAAAGCAGTCAACATAGATAATGAATTGAGTTCACTAATACATGTCGTTATTTGTTCATCTGGCCAACTTACAAGGGTTCCACTCATGTATAGTTCTTCTAAGTGGATCAACTGCTGCAGAACTCCAGGAGCTATATTAAAGAGATCTGAACAACCCGTAAGATCTAGTACTTTTAGTTGACTTAAACTTCCAATTTCGATGGGTAATTCTTTAACATCAGAGTGTAGAAAGCTTAGAGTTTCTAGTTTCACCAGATTCCCAATCATTGATATGTCACTAGTTTTGTCGAATGTGCAGTATTCTAGTGATAAATTTCGAAGTTTAGTTGAGACTTCAAATGATACAGGATAGGATTGAACCAACATTCCTCTAAGAACTACTACTTTTAGTCCAGCCATACCATCATAAAAACTTGCAGGGAACTCAAGTGGGTGATTGCCCCCTACCAAAAGCAAAAGCTCGAGCTTTGGGCAGTTAAGCCTACTTGGGAGGTCAGACATTTCATCACATCTTATAGAGATAGACGTACAACATTCATCCGTGAATTCAGAGGGCCAAAACATCAATCCATAACCATGGTTGACAACAAAAACATGTTTGTTCTTGGAAGCAATCTTAAGACCAGAATCACGTACTAGGTCGTGCAATTTTACGCTCTGCTCATCTCCCCCCTCAAACAATAAGTTCAAATTCTTAAGTTTCTGAACAAAAGCATTTGTTCGGATCCTGGCTTCACTAACCCCATTTGTTTTCTTGAACAAATGAAGTCCCAACCCTAGTCTTAGCAAGTCCTCTATGGATATATCATGACTTTCAGGAAATAAGCAACACAGAAGAAAAAAATGTTTCATCTCATCACTTTCGAGAAAATTGTAAGTCACTTCAAGGCTCGAGTACACAGATGCATACTCTCCTTCAAGGTCATACGTTCGTAGTCTTTGAAGCGCGTCATCCCACATAGACTTATCCTTCTCACTCTCAAGAGCTCTTGCAATGGTCACAATGGCTAAAGGCAAACCACCACACTCCTCTACAATGTCTTTAGCTATCTGATGCAGATTAGGATCTAGGCGAAAGGATTTTTCTGCAGTTCTTTTAAAAAGAAGCCATGCTTCTTTCATTGGCATTTCCATAACCTTAAAGATCTTATCAGCTCTCATCTGGTTACAAGCGTTAATATTTCTTGAAGTCAACAATATTTTGCAGCCTTGGTGGTGTTGTATGTCTGGTCCAAACGGAATCCCTAGCTCCTCCAGGTCGATTCTTGTCCATATGTCGTCCAAAATTATCAGTACCCTTGTAAGCATTTTTAGTCTAGCACTTATCCGAGCTGCCCGTACCATCAAACTCTCTTCTTGTAGTTTCAATCCCAGAAGTTCGGCAATATTGCTTTGAATTGTTTTCTTGTTTGGTGCTTGAGTGACATCTACCATTACAACCACATCAAATAGATTCTCCAATTTAGCTCTTGCGCCGACTTCTTTTGCCATCGTTGTTTTCCCAACACCACCCATTCCACATACACCAATCACATTCACACCATCATCTCTTAAAGATTCCATGATCTCAGTTCTAATCGAGACCCTTGATCCAAAACCTTCAGAATATCTCAAATGGATAAAATCCATGATTTCTAATGGAATCGAAGGATCAGAAACCTTAGTGAACCTGCACTTCTCCTGGAGTTCTACCACAACTTCCATCATCTTAACAGCTTTTTTACTCAGTGAATAACATGATTTGATATTCGTAAATCGCCCACCAAAACACCAAAACCATTTCTGAATTCTATCCTTGTCGCTAGTAGCTTGTAAAATTGTATCCGTCTCTTTTTTCAACTTATCAACTCGATTCATCCATGCTAAAACGTCAGGCTTGATTACTTCTAAATTTCTCAGGGAAGCTTCAACTGATTGTTGGACACTAGCTCTACTATTTTCCAGTTCCTCAACTCCATCTTTGAGTTTCCTAACGTTGATTTCGTAGTTACAGAGATACCCACATTGATTTTTTATTGGATCAGCCAACCATTCTCCAATCTTGGAACAAGCAGTCACTAACGGTCCTAAAAACGCCAATAAAGCAATCATCTCTTTTCCTTATGAGTAAACGGCTCTAGACACTCAATCCGTGACCTCTTAACTGTAACGTTGTAGATACTAATCGTAGTCGATGTTCAAGTTACTGTCCACTAGACCAAATGAATATCGATCTCTTTTAAACGAAGCACGTAAATCTTATGTGTTCTTTATTTTTATTTTTTGTTCATTTTTACATTCGTGTGATTACTGTTTTTTGCATGATTTCTCAACATAAAATGTGAGGAAATTACAATCAAATCTAAATTAAGGAAACAAGAATTTGTACTTGAAGGAAAAAAGATTACCTTATTTTAGGCTCGCTCTAGCTAGACAGAAGTTTGATGGGCTGAATGTAATACAGAGAGAGTAGACAGACGTTGACTTAACTGATAACCACTTAAATCGTAAATAGATAGATAACAGAAGAATTTCTTTGGTTACTTACAAAAATAGTCCCCCAACTATTTAACAATATTCTTTTTTTCAACTACATTTTATTGGGAAAGATCGATCTGGCAAGTTTTTTTTTTTTTTTTTTCTATATAAAAAAACAATTATTATCCCAGTAAATATAAGAAAATCCAGCAAGTTGCTAGGAAAGAAACTATTTAACACTATATTTTCTTCTTCCTTTTTAAATCACAATGGAACTCGGGATCATTAACATCTAATCTTACCTACACATACCTTGTATATTTGTGAATCTAGATTAAACTCGTGCATTGCACGGTTTGGAAAATAATTGTAACAAAAATGTGTTAAAAATAAAATAAAATAACTCAGAATATATTTACACAAGAGAACAAATTTAACAAAATATTTCATTTCATATAAATTATATCGTTAATCATGTTGATGGAATTGACCATAAAAATAAAATAATATAAAAGCAATAAAGAACTATATGGAATGACAATGAAATAAAGATGGTAAAAATAACAAAACAAATAGTCCTATAAATAATATACGTATGGAATGTAGGAAATCACTGTGACCAATGTGATTATATATTGTTGGTTCTTATCTATTAGTGGGTAATTAAAATAGATTAAACAGTTAATCAAAGAATCAAAACACAAAGTTAATTTTCAATGGAATTCTTTATTGATAAATAATCAAAGAATTACAAACGGTAATGCGGAAATAAAAGATTAAAAGACAAACTCTAATCCTAAGGGGGTGTTTGGTTCACGGAATTCTTAGGAATTCCCAGGAATTGGAATGTTGAATTCCATTCATAGGGGTGT
>JAOXNX010000032.1:21654745-21680600 GCA_028566075.1 Solidago caesia
AACACACATATACTCTCACACATAGAGTATCTACTTACACATTTAATCTACTAACGGAAGGCACATGTTTGACCAACAGTCAAACTAACGACAAGGAAATAAAAAGATCGGGATGTTACACTTAAGTTGTGCTCTGTGTTATAATGAGGAAGAGACCAATGATCATCTCCTATGTAGCTGCTCGGTTGCTGTCAAAGTTTGGGATGATATTTGCTCTTGGACTAAAGTGTCCAATTTCTTTTTATTTGATGTCCGTGACCTCCCATGCATCCAGGACTTTGTGGGACTTAATGGAAGGAAAAGAAAGGTTTTCAAAGGCATTGTTTTAATTACGTGTTGGATGCTTTGGAATGCGAGAAATGACAGAAAGTTTTCTAATGTGACGATCTCTAAAGATAATATTGTTCAAAGTGTTAAATCGCTTGGTTTTCTTTGGTATAAACATAGAGGTAATAAGTCCTGAGGTATAAACATAGAGGTATAAACATCGAGAGGCTAAATTTGAATGATTAGCCATGACTAGCGAATTAATTAGTGATTAAACTTATACTTATTAAATAGAGAAACAAAAACTTAAGACCACATATATACACATGCATGTACAAAACATATTAGTTAGCTTGATCAATTAATTAGTAGAGACTGTAAATTAAGAAGACTTGACATAAATATAATTAGAATATTCAATCGATTCAGTTAATTTGCTTCTACTAATTAATTAAACACCATCTCGATCATTACAAAATTTGACATATATAGAACCAAATTAAGCACATGCACAAATAAGTGTCACTAAATTTTACCAGCTATTTCGTACATTCCTCATAATAATTAATAATTGTTCAAATAACATTGACCTCACTAATGCAAACACAAGCTAGCATAAATCCACACACACACACTATGTAATGCATACAATATATATTTAATAAAAAACTTTACTAATCGATCTGCACTTCATTTTAATTTCATATATACGTACATACCGTACGTATGTCAATAATCGAGCAGAAGTAAAGTTGGCACGAATGATCCTGCAAAGCATGCATATACATTTCCATAGATCCCAGTATCAATGAAGCGTTCCGATTCAGGTTCATAAACGGAAAGTGGAGTTTGTTCATCAGAGTCAAGTCGTATTTCAATTATGGGATGGCCATTTTTCCTAAATCCAAGCACCCGTAAAATTGATGCCTCTGGTGCCTTGATCGTGTATAGCTTTCTAAATGAGTTTTGAACACCAACACCAACACCAACAACATCCATTATCCATACACCATATGCTTGTCGCTCTGCCTCGAATTCCATTTTAAGCACAACAAGAGACTCGCTAAGCTTACATAAATGCAAATCATCATGAGAGATGCATGCTAAACTAGCAGGTGGTAAGCTTATTTCTGTAAACACTTCACTTGTAATATCAAATGACAAAACAAGAGTAGTAGTATTTTGCAGAAAGGTATTAACTATGGGAGTCCTATTCCTCCTATGAGTCCTATCTGTAGCAATCCAATAAATAAACCTATCGATTACTACCGACTTCCTTGTCAACTTAAGTGACTTACGAGGGAGACGATTATTTCTACTACCATCAGACAAACTTCTCCAAACCCCTGAACTTAAAGTAAAAACCTCGACCTGCCACGGGACGCTAGAACTCTCAAACTCGATACTAGCACTAACGTTATAATTAATCTTGACAATGATAGGATCATGATTACAAACGCCGAAACCAAAAACAGTGTCATAAGGCCATTGTAACACATTCGGCACAGGCACATCAACAGATTTCCTAATTGACGGATTCCAAATAACAGCGACACGTTTAGTACTTCGATATACTGCAGCATCATAATTGTAAAATGCAAACAAGCCTTGCGAGTAACCGATCATATTATTCCTATTGTAGAAAGATGGTTGACATGACAATGGAAGACTAAGGGAAACCTTGTGTTGAGTGAAACTATCATCATCATCATTGACTATGTATACCGTAGTTTGCTGATATAAACTTATAAGTAGTTGTTGATGATGATGATGAGCGTGGGTGTTATAATCAGAGATGAATTTGACACTGTCGATAATTGATTTCCATGACTTGGAGACTGATCGTGATTGAATCAGTTTTCTGATTGGAAGCCTTTTCATTATTTCAATTTGCAATTCTAAAGGTGGTATGTTATCATTACACATTTTTGATTACTTTTAAGTACTAATTGGGTTTTAATTGTTGATGATCGATCGAGAGATTGAAATGTATGTAAGTGGAATGTGGGAGGGAGGCTGGCTGGCTGATACAAAAAGAAAAAAATAGTGAAAACATTTCCAATTGGTTTCTTTTCTGTCCTCACTCACTTGTGGACTACATGTAGAAGAGATGAGAGGCTAAGGCCTCTCCCTATGATCACGTCGTCATCACTTCGTCTTGACGGCCATATTAGTTTTTTATTTTCAAGACACACCCAAGAACTACCCTCTCCCTATCATACTCTCATTTTCACCTCATCCCCAATTAAAATAAGTATAAACTAACACACAAATACACTCTCTCTTCTCATCTTCAAATAAAAAATATATAAACTAACACACATTCACATGCTATGGACCTATATTTGGACCCAGCTTAAATCGTCCAACATTTCGTGAAATCGACGGGCATATGATATATGAATAGGTCACGACGACGTGTCATAAAATGAAGGGGTCACCACATGTGGTATATAGTGGCTAGAATAAAAAGATAGAATTAGACTTTGGCATGATCTGATGTCATGCAATTCACGTTTGACATGAAATTTTCATCAACTATGTGTATATATGTAGTGTTAGTTATGCCTATGACCAAACAACTTCTTGTAATTTTTACCTATCACCTCAGCATCACATCACTTAAGACTTTCTTCAGGACTCCCCTTGTCTATGGGAAGAGCTTCTTGAATCTTTTTTGCCACAACATCAAATATTTTATTATTTCATATTATTTAAACATAAAATTAACTAAACACTTTTATTAATAATAAAAACATTACATTAAAAATTAAAAACATTACAATACCTACAAAAAAATTACGATCTTAATAAAAAAAATTATGATCCTAATAAAAAAACATTACGATCCTAATAAAAAAAACATTATGATCCTAAAAAAAACACTACCAAGGTGCATAATCTTTAGGGTTGAACACTGGGCACTTGACTTCATCGACCGCCTTGTTTTCACCGACATTTTGTTCCCACATATATATCGGCGTAGACCATCTGTTTTTGCAACGTGTGACCAGCATCATAAATTTGGCCAAGTGTCAAATTCACCTTCTCAATCTTTTCTTGCAGATAGGTAATGTAAAGTATTTCAACTTGGGAATTTGGCTGCCCCGACCGTCGTAGTAACTGTATTTCTTTTACGCACCCATTTCTTTCTGCTGTAATTTGTTGACAACTTTCATAAGCTCGTCTGAGAACAGTTCGTCGTCGAGGATATCAGTGCGGATTGAGTCCTTCACCTCATCGAGTGTCATATGTCTCACATTATTTGAAGAGGAAGCCGTTTGGAAAACGAAATAAAAATCAAATGAAATGTTGTAGAGAAAGTTTGGAAATGAAATGGAATGATATATGAAGTGAAATGGTATAAAATTTGAAAGAAATGTGTTATGTTTTAGTGAAATGGTAGTATTTATTGTGAAGAAAAGTTATATAAAAAAAAAGGGGGGCTAGTTTTCACCTTTTGGTATGAAAAGTTTTAAAAACATTTTTTTTTTTTTGCTATACACTCATGGCCCACACATTTTGCGTCTTCGATCTTCTCCACAACGACGACCTCGCCGGACGCGAGCTTCTGGATGCTCGATGCCTATAGCGTCCGGCGTCCCCAACGTCCAAGACACACAGGAAGGACGTCTATAGGCCCAGGCCTTTACAGGGTTGTATGGTGGTATTATGATAATTGGGGCATGACTTGTTTGGGTGTGTGCTGGTGGGTTGTGTGGTGCCAAGCCACTGTAAGTTTGAAAATTTTGTATCGATGGAACTTTCTTTTAGGCTTTATGGTGTTTATAGGAATTTCGAAAAAAAAAACTTTTGTAAAGGTAGGAACCCCGACATTGTAGACGTTCAACTATGCCAAATAAGCAAAGAATAGTGTTCTAAACGCCAGACTTAATATACGTGTCTGCCACCTTTTTCCAATTAAGAAAAGAGTGACGTTTAGAATGTCGGGCTTCACCTTTTTCCAACAAGAGCGGCGTTTAGAACGTCGGACTTCACATTTTTCATTAAAAAACGTCGTTCTTCACTTTTTTTTATCAGATAGATTTTATTTTTCTTTTGCAGTTTTGTTACGCTCATTTTTTATTTCTTTTTGGTCTACAATGTATATGTTTTGTATATGTTGCACAGATAGTTCTTTTGTTGCTGTGTATCTAGTCTTGTTATATTATTAGTAGTATATCTTTAATTAATAGTGTATATGCTTTGGTATAGTTTTATTCGTTTATATAAAAAAACAATATAAAAGGAAATCATACATTTTGTAAAGATCTTTAAAATGTATTTGTATGGAAAAAATATTAAAGGTATTATAGTTTAAAAAAATGGAAATGCATACAATATTATAGTTAATTTAACATGTTATTCTCAAAAGTGAATATTATTTATATCAAACTAATGTATTTCAAATTATCTAGTATTTTACATCCTTACGCAAAAGCTAGAATAAATCATTAGGAAAATACAAAATATATAAAAATGTTTTAAAGATTTATAAAAAAGAGATTTTGTTCTTTTTGTGATTCACGGCCAACTCATAAAAAAAAAAGAAGGAAAGGAAATAATCAATTAATTAATAATAACAAATGAAATATGTATTAAAAGTTGAAAACCAAATATGTATTTACTTTCATTGTTTTCTTAACTATTATTTAATAATAATAAAATAAGAATTATTTACATTAAGAAAGTTTACTAGATGTAGAACCCGTGTGAAAATACGGAACGTCAATAGACGATTTATATAATAACTGTAATTATATGATGATTCAATACAATGAATCGTTAAACAAATAACTTTTTACAAATGCAAATTTACACTCTAAGTTGTTAAAATTTCTATATATACATTATCTTATAATAAAAAATATTAATGATAATGAAGAATATTAATACATCATATGAATGATTAATGAAGACAATCTCATACATATGAACAAAATACACCCGAACATTAGCAAATCACTTGCAAAACCTAATAACCATCTCCAAATGGTCTAGCGGTAAGGAGACCTCTTTCCTCACAAGAGGTCAGGGGTTCGAGTCTTACCCTAAGCATATTTGGGGTGGCCACAGGTATTTAATTTCCACCTATGGTGGGCCTGGGTGAGTTTTCCCCTCCACCCCTCCAGATCTCTGGGTGATAGGGGTTTCTCATCGAGGGGTTTAAATTGGGGGCGAGGGGACTCTTTAGCGCGGACCCGGTTAAGACAACGTATGCTAGACCCCCCGATATTCGCGAGTAATCCACACCTTTCAAAAAAAAAAACTTGCAAAGCCTAATAATAGTAATCTTGGATACTCCATGTTTATAAATCTTTGTTACATAAGCTAATTAATCTGAAAAATCAATCAACAAAAATCAATCAACAAAAAAAATCAAATATTTGGTTATCAAACAAAATTTTGTATAGACTCACATCCTAAAAAAAAGTATACATGTAGTAAGCACTTTTGAAGGTTGGTCTACAACATTGCAGCATAGATTTAGTTGAAGTTAATGATAGAATTCCATGCTTTACCCTTTTTTCCAAGTTATATACTCCTTGATACACAAAATTCAAATGGTACAAGTAATTTCTGCATAAATATATAAAGATGTTACTTATCAAAGAAAATGATGATAAGGAAGGGTGTTTACAGAACCAAACAACCATTTAGTTGCACAGAAAACTTAGTAAATCGAAAATGAATAAGCATTAAGCAAACCCGTGGTTGCTCGCATAACCAACAAAAGGCTCTTAGTGATTTCAGGTGAAAGAACTTCAGAATTAAGATCAAATACGTTTAAGCAAAAACAAATTTATCATTTGACACCAAAAAGTCAGCATTAGACATTTTTAGGTGCCGAGTAGAAGTTCAAAAGCATACCAAACATCGTCCATGATGCAAGCTCTTCACCTTTAACACACCCAACCACTTCAACACAACATGTGTCAGAAATACATTCCTCAAGTTTTTTTGCAAACAAAAATCGGCCTTCAAAAAGTTTACACAAACAAAAATCAACACTCATGCGATCAATCATAAAAAATAAATTTAAAATACAAAAATAGAAAAGGGAAAGCATTGTAATACCCCTGCTGCATGTGCCTCTTGGTCCTGAAGCATGTAAGCTATGAATAAATGGAAGAAAAAAAAAACTTTCAATTATTAAAAAAGTACTTCCGATGACTACAAAAATTTTTGCAGGAAGGGCAAAGGTTCCAGCAATCCATGAGCTGGTAGTGTTTCCAGAATTACCGACCAAAAGAAGCTACGTGTCACCTCTATATAACATACCCAGATTAAACATCACAGTGAATTATGTAACCATTTTCCGTTGAATTAAATAAAGAGAACTTGTCTTTCTTTGTTACTCAATCTATCCATCCACCATGTCACCTCTATATGCCCAGATTAAACATCACAGTGAATTATAATGGCAATAAAGATTACCTTACAAAAAAAAAATTAGAATCAGCATCAATGTAATGGCAATATTACTTGATCCAAAATCTACCCAAATCGATCATATAAAGAAAACTTACGTCAGAATAGGTTAGAAAATTAAAATCAAAACCTCTCAAATAAAATCAATAACAGCGACTGCTACATCACAAAATAGCATATATAAAAAGAGTGAACATAATTATTTTGGTTTGACAAATAAAAATAAATAAATCTGAATAGCATACCTGTGCTTGGCATAGTTCATTTCTCAGCTTCAAGACATTTGGCAGATCTTCAATGGAAGTCTCCCCTGGTTTGCGCCTTTCCATCTCTTCGAAATATAAGGTGGCACGAATACAATGTTGTTATTAAACAAAACCTTGTCCAAAATCTTAAGCTTTTAATTATCTTCGCACGAACATAATACTTTTAATTATCAATAGCTGGTTAACTTTATGCAATTCGTCCATAAAAACTAAAGGAAAAGGTGTTAACCTTGTTGAGAACAGCACGGGCAAAAGAAGGTCGAATAGGCTTGTACTTTATTAAACCATCCTCTACCTCGTTTCATTTCGAAGATTTCATAATACACAAAATAAGTTAGAAAACCAAAACATTAACACTATACACTTACAACATATTTAATATTTCAAAAAAAAAAATGGTAAAATGAATTATCTTTCAAACAAAAACACTTACCCATACACAAAGTTAATACAAAGCGGGAGCTCATTAGTGAGAATTTTTCTTTTGAAGTTGCTAAAGTTAGAAATCATGAAAGCATACTTACCTTGTAAGCAAGAACATTCAAAGTACCTGCCACCAACGAACATCATGTGCATCAATCCAACTATTTATTATGCAAAGGTATGACCAATTGAAAATCAATATGAAAAAAAGGTAGCTTAATTGGAGACTCCAAACTCAACCCCATATGCATATGATACTCTCCATGTAAACAAATAGACGGTACATATAACGAAAGAGAAATTAGCGTTTTTTATCACTTCCCTAACCATTTTAAACAAACCTCAGTCTCAATAACAAAGGTAACTCACAAAGGGCTAAGAGGTAACTCAGGATGGAAAAGGGATTGGTAAGAGGTATCTCTTACCTCCTAGTTTCTAAAGTCAACTCCTCACCTGGATGGGTCATTTTTTAAGATGTGGAAACGTCCTCTATGACACCTTTGAGTCCACTGAGTCAAAGAAGAAGGAATTTGCCTAATTTCGCTTTAATTACTTTCTGTATATTAAAATTGATATGAAGCGGCAGTAAGTTTTATCTAAAGAGGCACAAATGAAAACCAAATGAATTAAAATAACCTGGTCGAGGATTCCCCCAAGTACTGCAGAGACAGGTGGGAATTCTTTTGATGACACAACCAATTTCTCTATAAGAGAGTCTGGAATCTGTGATTCGTTAAGCGATTGCAACATCACAAAATATCATATATAAAAAGAGTGAATGTAAATATTTTGGTTTAACAAAAAAATATAAAAAATCTTAATAGCATACATGTGCTTGGCATAGTTCATTTCTCAGCTGCAAGACATTTGGCGGGTCTTCAATGGATGTCTCCCCTGGTTTGTGCCTTTCCACCTCTTCAATGAGGTCAATTAACCCTGCCGAGATTAGCCATGTATGAAACACAACACATCGATTTCATTCCATAGTTGTGTTAAGGTGCAAGCATGGCCAATCCAATCAGCAACGATACACCCTCTAAAACATGCATTAGTTTGTTGTCGGTGCGACTACAATGAGAAGTCATAAAGAAACATTGGTAAGTATAAGAACTTAGGTAAGTAAGAGCTATATAAAGTAGTCAAAGTAAGAAGAAATACCAACCAAACATAGTCATCAAAATTGGTAATCTTTAAAATATACGTATAAAGATTCAAACGGCCCAGTTTAGGCTATACTTAAAGTGACCCAAAGTGTATTCAATTTTGTTAACACCCCCATTTTGACTCAAACACTTGATCTGCTAACCAACGTGCCTGATTTACATGTTTGTCCATGTATAGGCTTAAGAGTTACCTGGTGAACACGAAAAGCAAAACTCACATTGGGCATTACCAACAATTTAGTGTTTGGTTAGCTTTTCCTGATTCTTCTACGAAATCAAGTTATAAAGCAATCCGCCATTTCCTATCCAGCTTTACTAACGCATTTAGATTTAGATAAGCTGTAATTTAAGTAAATACAACTTTTAAAGTTGCTCTTTTTTTAACGACAAACAACTATTTGTGTCACAAACATAGTAGCAGAATATGTTCATTAAGGAATAAAAGAAACACAAAATGTAAACTACATCAATTTCATCCCTTTCCAAATATACCAATTGATATGAATCAAAATTCACAATGGAGACCCGTGCACACTCGAATAAACACTGCCAACATAGAAACCTCAAATAAAAACAATAAATTAATTGTATATAAACAATAATTAAAATTAAGCTTTATACATGTAATCATTATCAATCAATGAAGCTAAAAAGATGAAAAAGAAGGTTGAATTGTCATAAACCATTTTCCATATTTTCTTGTGAACGAACTTGGAATCTTCAATATTATAATTGTTATCTAGAAACTCAACTCGAGAAAGACAATTGCATAAATAGAAAATGGGAAAAATGAAGATGTGGTTGTCATGTATCCAAACTAGATATAAAACCCCCTCACATGCCAATTTTTTTTAATACTTGTTATATAATAAATAAATGACGTGGGCCCCATGAATTTTATGGATTAAAAAACTAAGATGTGAGGGGCTTCTATACCTAAGCTAGGTACATGACAACCTCACACTCTCCATCCTCATAGAAAATTCACATGTGAAAGCTTACAATAATGAAAAATAACCATTAGGAATCGAAGGGCTTCAAAAGCAAAAGCAAGAGATTGCAGGTCATTACTCCTAAAGCAAAGAAAAGCTAATGAATGGATTAGGGGAATTGGGTGAATCATTGATTTGATTAAACAGAGGGATGAAAGCTCGAGAATATCAGGGGGAGAATGTGATCGGGTATAGGATCCGGTTTTAGGGTCCGCGTGTTTTAATTTCGGTTTTTATTTAATAATAACTATACGAATATCTGCGCGACGCAACGGCAATGATGGTAGCGACGTTGTGATCGTGGTGGTGACGATTAGTGGTGGCGGCGGCGGCGAGTAGTGTAAGTTATTGATATAAAAAGCGTAGTGTATTTATTTTAGAAATTAAAGGGTAGATGTTGTAAATTAATTTCATTAAAGATATATTGGGTATTCAATAGGATTATGGATAGTGCTTGTTATATTAGTAAGGACATTTTAGGTATTTCAAAGGTAAAAAGTTAAAAAAGGAGGGAGTAGTTTGCTTTATAAGGGAGTAAAGATAATAATAATTAATATTAATATTAATATTAATATTAATAATAAACCAAGTTAATAAGGCTGGTTCGGGAGCAAATGAAGTTTGGAGATATTCGGGAATCGGCTTGTGATAGTCTTAGAGAGCCAGAGAGGTTGGTAACTATTGTTTTAGTTAATATATAGATACATGGAAAAAAACATAAAAACAAAAATAAATGTTTTTGGCCTACCTGGATCATAAAGCCACTCCAAAGTCTATAGGTGTAAAGCAGTTGAGGTAAGTAGCACGAATTCTGTGCTTGGATCATTTAATAATTACTTGATTCGGTTTTGGTTTGAATAATTTTTTAATATCGTGTTCGAGCTTGAACTTGAATAGTGTTTAATTCTTCAGATTTTTAAAAATTATTGTTCGAGTTCAATGTTTGTTTATGTTATTTAAAATTTCTAGTTACCTAAATTTCAAGCTCGGGATACTTATTTATGAGCTCGATAACCTTCTTAATAATTCAAACTTGAGCTTGAATATTTAAAATTATTGATTAATTTATACTTAAACTCAAATTTTCATAAATATCACTTTCAGAAACCTTGTTAAACATGTTTGACTCGTAAATTTAAATAGTCTTATTTTTCTTACTTGAATAGCTAATTAAGTTTTCAAACAAGACAAGCCGAATTTGAACCTTTTAAGCTCATATAGTTAAAGTAATAGAACGATAATGTTAAACTATTATATTCGAACTAACCCGAAACTAAGAGAGACATGGATACAAAACGACGTCAAGTGTCACATCAACCCGAAACTAACCCACTCCGCTCTCATACCCCAAACTTTAAATTAAAATTTCAAAAATTTAATCATTACTTTTGCTTATCATCGATCGTGCCTAATGATACTTTTGTTGAAACAAAATGTACACCCTTTAATTGTTTCATTTCATTTCAAGTGGGTTTGGTAAAACTTCAAAGAAAAATAAAAACCCTCTACCAAAACACATACATCAAATCCATTATCCATACATATATATACACAGTGGCGAAGCTTCATCACAATCAGTGGGGGGTCGGGATCTAAATTTTTTTTTTCCTAACGTTATTTTTTTCCTAACGCTATTAAAATGGGGAGTCAAAATTTTTCTACACGAAAACTATATACCCCTATATCGCAAAAAAAATTTCAGACGCCCTTGTATATACATACAAACATACATTATATTTTTTTATAAGCAATCATCATCATCATTAAATATACACTAAAAGCAAACACAGTTGGCTTGCTGTTCCTTAAAGCATCGTGCATGCAACTCTTTTTCTCTTTTTATCACCCTTTATTTCACATATAAATAAATAAATATAAATAGATACTAAAAAAAATACACATATATATAGGAGTACATACATACTTTCAAACATTCTTTTTTTTTTTCATAAATTAATTAATTAAGTTGAATTAAAAAAGAAAAAAAAAACATTCCAACCGCCGGCACCAACTTCCATTTCCGACCAACAAACCAACCAAACATCCTCAAAACTCTCAAAAACACACACAAGCACACACACACAAATTCAAACATTGTTGACTTCCCAAAGGTCAAAACGACACAAAAGTAAGTAAGTAAGTTCAACTTTCTATTATTATCAGCTCAAATTTACAGTCTTTTTTTTTTTCATAAAAAATCAAATCTTTTTTGTTAAAGATTGAATCTTTATTTGAATGGGGAATTAGGGTTTTGATGGGTTTTTGCTGATGGAGTGTAGATCATCATCAGTTTCAATATGTATGAATGAATTATGTGGAGCTCAATTAACAACAGCAGAACATAAAAAAGGTTGGATTTTGCGATCTGGTGATTTTGCTAAACTTTGTTTTAACTGCGGGTAATTTTATTCAATTTTATCCTTTCATCTATCTTTAATTTGGAAATGAAATTTTATTGTTTTACCCTAGTTTTATTGTCACACTGTTACATTAGTTTAGGGATTTTTTATATGTATGTATATGTGACTTTACTCGAAAATTTGTATGTATCGAACTTTCAATAATCGATATTGTATCCGAGATTTGGAATTCCTAAACTCGAAAACTTTGGGGCAGGTTTGGGGATAGCTTATCGGGTATGGGGCAGATTTTGGGGCGCCAAGCAGAGATTTTTATTGGGTACGGACCATGCCATCCTGACCCAACCTGACCTGAAATACACCTTATATTTGAATATTCTTGTATCTATTGGTATATATATTAACAATGTTTTTTATAATATGATTTATTTATTTATGTTCCGATTTTGTATCATCTAAAGCCAATTGTGAGCTATTATGACCAATTTCTCGTGTTGTGTTGAATATTATGTGAGTTTATTTCAGGAGTATGTCCATAGTTGAGACCTAAATGGGGTAACCCAATAAGATAATGGGGAACAAGTCGGGTTTGGAGGAAGATGTAGCCCCAATGTGGTGACCCAATAAGATATCCAACAGGAATGTGGGGTAGATTTGGAACATGTTTTAGTTTCTGGGTTTGGGTATGGGGATGGTAGTCCCCGCCCCGAACACACCCCATTGTCATTTCTACTATCTGGTATCTACTTATATGTTTTTGATGACGAGGCAAGCCAAGTCATGATAAGTCTTAAGAGATCAAATACATACAACAGCAATAATTGAAAGTTCGATACGTACAATAAGAAATTTCAAAGTAGGATACGTATAATAGATTTTCAAGTAAAGTTGTTGAATGTAGATAAGTTCACGCAAAACTCTTGTGTATGAATTCTTCTGAAAACTTGTTGTACATATCGAACTTTCAATTATTACTATTGTATGTATCTGGTGGTGTGACTTACTTGATCTTGTATTGTTGGTATAGCAACTAGTTGCCATGTCATAACATCCATTGTTACAAGAGGTCACATACATACAATAGCAATAATTGAAAGTCTAAAATGTAGGGGGTTTTCCTTGTTCGGTTTACCCATGGATGGCGAGCCATTTTTTGACTCAAATGTAGCGGCCTAACCCCCAAGATGAATGTCTAGCCTAGGGCAGGATTCGAACTTGATCCCTCTTGTGAGGAAATAGGGCTCCTTGCCACTAGACCACTTGGTGATGGTTCAATAATTGAAAGTCTAATATCCATAAAATCAAGTTTTAAAGTATGATTAATACAATGGATAGATTTTTGAGTAGAGTCCAGACAACGTTTGAAAGCACTAAACAGTTAGGAATATGTTATTGGAATATTAGGTGAGGTTTCGTTTTTTCTAGAATAGTGGATAAACTTAGCTTCTAATCTTCTTGAAGAAATATGCTGTGATGTAACCTCCTTTTTTTGGGCTTACTATTTTGTCTTTCTTGATAAGAACTCAATCATTTAAAGTTGATGTGCAATTTATACTTGCCTTTGTTCTATTTTCAATTTGCAAAGATAAGCATATAGGTCTATTTTCAGATGCCAGATCTTTTAAAGAAAAATTCCCAATCGAGAGAAACTGCAAACTGCTCCTTTCCTTAAAAAGAAAATTTTGAAGAATTCAAGTTGACCTGCAACACATAACCGTCCTTTGTAACTAGTTTTGTTCCCAAACTTGAGTAAAACAACGATGCTACGGTATTGCTTATCATTTTATCATTATCCTGAAGGAAAAAACCAAAAGAGCTCATTAATCTCAATTGATAATCCAATATTATAATCTATATTAGGTTCTTCATATATATTATTGGGAGTTTTGAAAATCCTTTTTCTGAACGGTCGAATTTATGTATTGTTTCAGTACTGCGTATGAACGACTAGCATTCTGTGAATTGTTCCACCTAGAGGACACTGGTTGGAGGGAGTGCACTTTATGTAACAAGGTGTGTACATAAATATATACTAGATATATCCATGGATTTTGGTATGAAATGTGGAAAGTTATTTTCGGACTCTCTAATATGTCTTGTTAATGCAGCGACTTCATTGTGGATGTATTGCTTCTAGTGCTTTCATTGAACTGTTAGAAAACGGCGGTGTAAAGTGTGTCAGTTGCTCAAATAATTCGATACGTGATCCTGTAAGATTTAGTTACATCTACTCTTGTTTATATACTGAGTACTTGCTAATTTAAAGTATAATTATTTGATGTTTATTGTATTATATCCAGAGCACTAGTGAGGATAAGCTTGCAGAATGTGGCGTTTCAGCTGAAAATAGTGTTGGAGAAGTACGATCCTCTTCTATAAAAATGTTGAAACAATCATGTGATAATGATGATGCATCTACAAGTCAAACGAAACATGAAGAAAGTTTACCTCGCGTAGGAGAAATTCAAACCAATTCAACAACAATTTCAACATTTAATGGAACTTCTGATTATAGAGAAAGTACAGGTGCTAAAGATTTATATGGATCAGCTGTCCAAACCGACTTAACTATCGGTTTGGCTTCTTCTTCACAAAAACCCGTTTTCATTCCCAATGCGGTTGGGCCTTGGTCTCGCCATATTTTGCCCAAAGTGCCCAAATCCAATCCTCCCCAAAGGTTTGACCCGAATGCTGGTGTGGGTTCACAGATACGGGTTGCTCGGCCACCTGTTGAGGGACGGATAAAAAATCAGCTACTTCCTCGGTATTGGCCCAGGATTACAGAACAAGAGTTACAGCAGATATCTGGAGAGTATCCATAATCAACAGATGTTTCCTTCTTTTCTTTTCTTTTTTGTCTTCTCCAAATTTTTGGACAATTAGAAATCAATAGTGAGTCGCTTTGTTTTTTTTTCTCTATCTTCAATGAGTCAAACGTTATATGTAAAACTTAGCTATTATGGAAACGGGTTGATCAGGTCAAAAGTCACCCAAAGTGGTTTCAAGTGCTTACGACTCCTAAATCGCATTAAATTAAACTTAATAGACAATAGTTTTAACGATATAGGTCTTATAATCTTTCTAATTCATCCACAACCTGACCTGATTCGTTTGAACTGATATTAAAAATTCTGTTTTGATCATTTACCCAGCCTACACTGTACTTAATAATGTGATCATTTCCTTAATTATGCTTCTCTAAGCTCAAATGCCACCATTATTCCACTTTTTGAGAAGATCCTGAGTGCTAGCGATGCGGGTCGAATAGGTCGTTTGGTTCTCCCAAAAGCATGTGCCGAAGTAAGTGTGCATCAGTAGCGTAATAAACTTTAATATCTCATCTTTAAAAGTAAAGTAATGTTTAACTACTTTGCAGGCATATTTTCCACCTATATCTCAACCCGAGGGACTCCCACTGAGAATTCAAGATGTAAAAGGCAAAGAATGGCTGTTTCAGTTCAGGTTTTGGCCAAATAACAACAGCCGGATGTATGTTCTAGAAGGTGTCACACCATGCATACAATCTATGCAGTTAAAGGCCGGGGATACTGGTATTGTTTTTTTGGCTGAACGTATTTTTAATTACCATGATAACCTTGTTAGTTTTCATTTGATAATTTGGTTACTTTGTCAGTGACCTTCAGCCGTATGGAACCCGAAGGAAAGCTTCTTATGGGCTCCAGGAAAGCCACAGTTAGTACCTCTATTCAGGTAACTCACTTTACACTATATATATCATCAAATACCTCTTTATACACACGTACTCATAGTAATGTATTTATAAACAGGATCCTCGTATATCTGCAATGCATAATGGTGTTGCTACTATTGAGAATCTTTCAAATATGAGTGATTACTCCAACCTTCTCCAGTCACTAAAGAGAAACACAGATTCCCATCTAAATTCGTTATCAAGGAATATGAACTTGACCATTGGAGATGCCAACTGGCATGCAAATGAAATGCACGGAAATGGAAACAAGTCAAGGATTGATTCTTCATTTCAACCCGACAAAAAAAGAAGTCGGAACATCGGTTCAAAAAGTAAAAGGTTGCATATTGAAAGTCAAGATGCGTTGGACCTGAAATATACATGGGAAGAATTACAGGATATGTTGACCCCACCCGCTAATATGCAGCCAAGTACTGTCATCATTGAGGACAATGAATTTGAAGAATACGATGTAAGTGATCTTTATTATCCATATTATATGCACAAAGGTATTAAATGTCTTTCTTTTTGTAGGAACCTCCTATTTTCAGCAAGGGGAGTATATTCACTGTCCGGTTATCTGGGTAAGTATTTCTTACTTCATCGTACTGCATGTAATTCATTCCCTGCACTTAATTGGTTAAATGGGGATTATGCATGTTTTTAAGCATATTCATTAAGCGTTCTAGTTTTGATATATGAAATACGGCTCACATGAAATACAATCTAATTTTACCTTGTTAATCTGTTGTCAATAGATCTGGTCAACTAGGGCCAATTAAATTAATCAGTTACTAGAAATAAACTCAATTAAATTAGTCAGTTACCAGAAAAAGAGGAGCTAATCATGGGATGGTTTTTACTTTTTATTTTATTTATGTAGTACCATAGAGATTATGGGGAGGTTGTGGATGTTTTGTTTATCAACTTAGGTTTCTTTACCTTTGTAATTGGAGATTACACTATCTCGAATCAGGCCAACTATCTTGCTTGTTCTTATTTCAATCTAATCAGATTCTCGGTTTCTATCAAATTATTTCCTTGTTTTATACGTAATTGTTATCGAGTCTTGAGTTAACGTGGGAAGATTCATATTACAGGGAGCTAGACCAGTGGGCGCAATGTGATAACTGTTCAAAATGGCGAAGGTTACCTGCTGATTTCTTTCTCCCTGCTAAATGGACATGCCAAGAAAATGTGTGGGATCAGAGCAGGTATAGAAATTGTTGTAATGATAAAACAAAAATTATGTATGGATTCTCACTGTATTGCAGAGAGTCGAACAATCATACGATGTTCGCATTAGGTAATAAAAACATGATTATTTAGCCACTAATGAATTGGTACTCTTAGGGCCGCTTGTCTTGCACCAGATGAACTAAACCCTAGAGAACTCGAGCACCTTCTTGGGATGGCTAAAGGTATGATGCTGTCATTGTTTGTTAATGCCTTTGCCTTATGAAAATTGCAAATTTTGTTTGGGTAAATAGGCTTAGGGAAATGTTGATAATTTGCAAATGTCTAAACTAATCATCAATAATGACAAAATGATAGAACCTTGTGACAAAAAAAGGATGAAAAAATACAAATGGATAATTGTCCCTATAAAATTCAAAAAAATGGAAATGTTGCAAATATTAATTGGAAAACTGGGTATTAGAATCTAAAGGTGGCAATTCCAGCCCATTTCCTTTTAAATGGGTCGATTCGGGTTATATTATACTTCTAACCCGGTAAATTTAAAAAAGTTTGTTTAAAAGGAACGGGTTAAATGGGGCAAAAGTTTCCTGGAGTTTATTATGGTCAACCAAAGTACCAAACCCGTTTTTGCCCTACCCGGCCATTCTGTCACCTCTACTGTGGTTTGCCCGTGATCTTTTATCTCTTAATCTAATGGACTTTTTTTTGTTACCCCTGGTTAGAATTTCACAAGTGGAGGAATTCTTTGAGCCATGGAATAGACCAAGAGCAGGGAACAAGTGGTGCCAATCAGACAGAGCCATCCATTGCAGCCACCACCAAACACCCAAGGCACCGCCCTGGCTGCTCCTGTATAGTCTGCAGTCAACCACCTAGTGGCAAAGGTAAACACAAGCCTAACTGCAATTGCAATGTCTGCATGACAGTCAAACGCCGATTCAAAACCCTGATGTTGCGTAAACAACAACGCCAATCAGAGCGTGAAGCAGAAATTGCAGAAAAAAATCTGCTTAAATTGGGTCCCAATAACGAGATGGAAGTCGGAGAATCTAGATCATCAGGCAAGGGACACTTAGACTTGAACATTCATCCTATTCGTGTACGAGACAATCTTGCAGCAGGTACAGCCCCTGTAAGCATGATGAGTCTTCTCCAAGCAGCAAATCAACCACTGGAGACATATATGAAACAAAATGGTCTAACAAGCTTAGTCTCTGAGCAACAAGCTAGCTCGGGTTCACAAGCATTGCCACAAGCTAGCTCAGGTTGTACACCCATGGTTCAGGAGGAAGATCCCCAAGAACCTGACCTTAACGATAACAGTTCGTAAATTACTTTACACTTCCATTTGAGTGACACCTACAATAGTTTTCATAGTTTTGGCATGAGAAATATTACCCCTTTTTTTTTTGTGAAGTTTGTGTTTCATTGTGTAGTACAATTTGGGGAGTTGTTATATGATCTTTAGACACGGGATTCTATTTGAATACATTAAATATTATAGGTGTTTGCAGTTTCCTTCATTTTAAAAACTTTTTATAGAAACTTATGTTCAAGCTTAACCTTAAATATGGTTTGATCTTCATTTAGCCTCATTTTGTGGTTTACCACTCTATGTTTTCGTTTACATGGTGCCTCTTTTCAATCTAATTATAGCTAACAAATCCTATTTTCCTAGAATAAAAATAAATACGTAAAATAATAAAACGCGTTCATCCTTATCCGTAGTCTTGACTCTCGAGCAACTTTGTTCGAGGTCACTTCCGCATCATGAACATATCCAACAAAGCTTGGGCACTTGATGATACAAGAAAACTGATTCTATATAAATAAACTTTTTGCATCATATGTCCAAAACCAACCAAAACACTTGTATCTACAAAAAAAAAACAGCTAACCAAAAATAGAATTCAACTTCTCTAGGTTGAACATAACATCAACATCACATCTTCCACCTATATCTAGTAAGATTCACTCCAAAGGATAGAGGAAGCAAACAAAAACAAAATAATCGTAATCAAAAAATAATCTTTATATATACATTCAAAAACCTTCTACACTAGACCGTCGAGCTGATGATGACGACCTTCTGCTTTCTTCACGGTCCACGATTCTGTCCATTGTGAGGGTTGAAGCACAGCTTCGTGGCGGTAGTGAAGGTGGCAACATGGGAAGCCGTGGTGGTGGAGGTGAGTAACTTAATCTTGGGGCAGGGTAAATAATCCCATTCAAGCTTAACGATTTTGCCATGTGTTTCCTGTTGATTGTGTTGATTGTGCCAGGTTCTTGTAGTGGGAACCGAGACGAGAATTTCATTTCTTGTATGATTTTGAGGTGTTCAACAATGGTTCTCATTGTCGGTCTTTCTGATGGATCTTTTTGAAGACATCTTTGAGCTATGTCTGCTATTGTCCTGGCAGCCTTTGCTGGAAACCGCCCTTTTAGCTGTGGATCCATAATTAACGACAACCTACTATCATCAGCCAAAAATGGTCGACTCCATTTAATTAGGTTTCTCTCTTCCTTCGGATGGCGGCTGTCAAAATTCTTTCTACCTGTAAGCAACTCAAGAAGCACAATCCCGAAACTCCATACATTGCTCTTTGGGGTCAAAAGTCCTCTCTCAAGTGTCTCTACTGAAAGATTTGCCATTGCCTGAACGAAAATTTAATTAGACGTGAGAAAATAATAAAAAGGGTAAGAGTATTTGCAAAATGATCAAACTCGTGAGTCGTGAGTCGTGAGCCTAATCATTGGGATAGAAAGTCCTCTTTTGACCAATTTGCTGTTTAATCAGTTGTTTCAGCATAACAAGTCGAAAAAGTGAAAAAGCCAAGTTTGTAAATCATATTCACATTAGTTATTAATTTTAACAATATTGACTGTTAAATTTAAAAACCTCCCAGGTAGACAAAAATAACTTTTGCAATCATATTGACACTAGTTAATGATATTAAATTTAAAAATATCAGACGATGTGTTTTGGGTCAACCCAACCGGTTTCGGCCGGCATAAAAACTTGACTATTTTGTGTCGAACGCATCTTGACCCATTACCAAACACATCATACCCACCTATTTTGCCACGTCTAATCTGATTGTCTTAAGACAATTATGAACGTTCATACAAGACCTCAAGCCACCTAGTAAAGTATATTTTCTTAACCATGAATACAATAAAGAGGATACATATAATTGAAAGAAAGAACTCACAGGTGAGCTATTGGGGATGTCGGTTTCAGGAATGTGACTAATGCAACCATATCCAGAAAGCTTTGCACTAAAATCTTTGTCGATCTGTATATTTGCAGTTGAAAACTCATGGAACATTGCCTGTAATTATAAAAAAGACAGCATTGAGCAGCCAATACTTGACATCATTTCAAATTTCAAACTTACGAAAAAAAGTTAAATCATTGACCACCTGAAACGGGCCTTCCTCATGCAAAAATGTAAGCCCTTGAGCAGCACAAAGTGCAACTTTCATTCTAGCGTTCCAATCGATAGGTGGGCCATCGGTTCTTCCATACAAAAGCCGGTCTAAACTTCCATGAAAAAGCCTCTCGTAAACCAGCATTCTCTTATCAGATCCATCACGAGCATGGAACCCGATCAACTTACAAAGGTAGGGATGCTGGAGCGATGCTAGTGTGTTCACTTCACTAATAAATTCCTTCAAACCCTAAACATGTAAAAACAGTTGAGACTCTGCATAGGAAGCATTGTGAAATGAGGACAAAAGATTCTCAACTTAAATTTCTGAGGCTTACCTGCGATGAAGGACGAAGACTAGTAACAGTGGCTTGAAGATTCTTCATATTGGAAGTATCTTCTCCAAAAGAAGCTCTATACATAACAGATGAAAGACCTTCGGAAACACACGTTTCAGATGAAAAGTTAAGGCAGGCAGCTGCAATTTCTTCAAATGGGAAGTTTTTCAGAGTTCCCGACGTGTATAGAGAGGAGGGAACCGTTGCTGGCAAATGGGCTCCTACCGGCGGCAATGGCAGAGGGCCAGAACTGTTGAGTGGCAGCAGCGGCCCACTGCCACTGCCAACTTTAAAGCTTCCCATGGTTTTCAAGTTTGCTGTATGTGGTGCAGGAAGTGGCAGTGGATGCGGGACAGGTGGTAAACCTCCACCACCACCACGGATTTTGGATTCTTCATGTTCTTCATGTTCAGCTGATGAGAGTGCAGCTTGCTCGGCTGCATCAAATGTTGAAGGGGCGGACAATGCCCGCATAGTGGTAATTCCTGGATGACTTGGTTGAACCGATTTGACGCCAGTTTGAAAGCTTGGTGGTGCTGACTGCAGAGCTCATGTTTGGGTTAGTGGCTTGGGTAATGTGGTTGATGTTGGGTCCTGCGGATTGACTCTCTTGACATGAATGCTCGGGTTTGACTTTTTCTTCTTGCCTTTTAGTATTGTTAAACACCCCTATGAATGTAATCTGAAGAATTTCAACTTATATCCCTGCAAACTGAAAAATAAAAAACAAAATGTATCAAAAAGCAGTCAACACTTGACTTTTCCGATCAAACGACTTTACTTTAAACTTCAAAATTAACACAAATTCCTTCGTTGTAAACTAATATGTGGATAGAAGATTAAACTACTACAACTGGAACAAATTAAAACATAAATAATCATGCTGTTAACGAATTTAGAGGCCAACAGATTTGGATTTCTCAAAGTCAAAAGTAGACTCCTTATCTTGGATGCATCCACTATCAATGAATCTGTTGAACTGCCATAACTTGAAAGCCTGCATTTGACTATTACAAGTCAAATGCGATACGTTTTAACAACAAATTTTGACAACTGCTGCTTTGCTGTCTATATAGATTAAATACAAATCATACACCAACAATTTAAGACATCAAAAAAGATCCAAAAACATCCAGTTTGCTTGCATATTTGCAAAATGCAATTGTTTTAAATCTCCAAATTTCCAAAACTTGATCCAGATTCCAGATATCAATGAATCTAGTGAAATGCCATTTAAAACAAAGGATCCTAGTAAGCATGTGAAGTGACAAGACTGCCCTTCAAGTAAACTCATCTTCCCCGGGTAACCTAACATGAAAAACCTCATCCGATTGTTTGTTTAACCTTTATTCATAAGATTTGTCAAATAATAATGCCCTTATGAACCATCATATGATAGAAATCTAAACACTTAATATTTAATAACAAGCAACAAGTATTTGGATAATATCACATACATCTAAAAAAATAATACAAAATACATACACATATTTTGTTTTTTTTGTCAATTAGCATTAAGATTTCATTTTTATTGACTATTATTTTTAGAAAATTTATTCAAATTGAGCAGCTTCATATCACTAACCAGATCAAAATAAACCCACATAAAAAAAATATTAAAATAAAACTAAAATAGTTTATTATATACTCTTTCCAAGAAATCAAGCAATAATCTATAACATAAACTAAAAACTAAAACTAATGCACAAAAAAATCACTAAAATATAGAAAGTTGTAATGTTTATCATATTCCCAGATTCAAAATACCATTTACAACAACAATACAAACAAAATATCTATAAAATTTCAAAACTTGCAAACTTATAAATCAAGATCCAAGAAAATGAACTTACCTGATAAAAAAAAGATTGAAACTTTTTATATTATTTCTTGCAAATTCTTCAACTTTACGACTTTAAAGACTACAAATTACAAAACCCAAATATCTTTTGGCAAGATGTATACTATATATAATAAAGTTTTGAGCTTTGTGAAGAACAAACCCTAAAAATGAAATGAGAGAATAGTGGGTTTGAAGAGAGGAAAAAAGTTAAAGACTTGAAAGTAGTTCTGTTTATTTACAAAGCAGATAGATATAGATATAGACATCATCTATATATCTATATGTGTTTTGTGTATTTTTTATTAATTTTTTTAGTATTATTTTTTGTGTGTAGGTGTGTGTGAGAAAGAGAAAGGGAAAGAGTTTCAGTAGTCAAACCAATCAAAGGAAAGATGTCATTATTGTTATCACTTTGTATACAACATAAATGGATTTACTCAATGTTAATTGACTATTTTGCCCTTTGCACTCTAATGCTAATATATATAGAAAAATCTTGTAGGTTGTCTAAAATCTAAATTGACATATTTGTCCATGTCTGAAATGGTTTTAGATTTCATTTTTGATTAAAAAGAGAGATTTTTTGTGTTCTAGGTTATTTAAAAGTAACGAATTTTAATTTAGATGGGTGTGTTTTGTTCGAGGTATGGTAATTGATTTGTTCCGATTTCGATAAGTGCCCTTAACATGATATTATCAAACCAAGATCACAAATTGTCTGAAAAGTTTCTCTTTGGGCTCTCCTCTAACCACGAGTGAAAAACACCTTGTGTTCCATTGCTGAAAAGTAAAAAGAAGGTTTTTTAGATGAGATTGAGTTACATGAATATGCATGCTAGAAAGATGTCATTTGCTCACTTTCATTCTACCCTGCTATAAAAAGGTTAGGAAATCACTTAGATCAACATTAGGAACGTCATACCTACGTAGAAGAACTGTTGTTCGTAAATCATTTTTAAACCCTTTTTTGTACCTCCAATATGTTATTTAAGAAGGTTCAAACTTGAGACTTTATATAATAAATCATGATACATGACCATTAAATCACATTTGTAGTAATTTTGATTTCCTTTTATATGTTTTGCTATATTTTTGTCTACATTTAACATTAGGGTCTTGCTAAATACATCCATAGTGACTGTAGTTAAGGTGTATAAAATAGTTATACACATATCAAGTCAATACATGAGAACTATTAAACATCTTATAAATGTTCTTACAATAGTATAAAAATATAAGCATGCGAATTGGATTTTTGGAAAATAGATAGATGGTAGCTAATAAAAACTACATATGAATAGTTGATAGTGTGTTGGACGTTAAGAGTTTTAGGTGTGTTTTTTTTTAATTTGGTAGCTTATTTGTGTATGATTATTGATATGTAATTTTACTTTGCAATATTGAATTTTTAAACATAGTCAACTTTCATCAAATGATTCTATATTAAATAATATCATAAAAAAATTATGAAATGAATGTTTAAAATCTTTTAGTAAAGGTCTTATGTTTGATTTCCATTAACTCTTCGTATGGTCAAAATATTTTATAAACATCTTGATCATATGACATAAGATAAGAGTATATTCTTTCACATTTAAGGGATTTTTTTAATAATAATATAAAAATGCTATATGATTCATCAATTAATGAAACCCGAATTCTTTTGATAACAAACCATGAGTGCATCATTTATAGAATGCAGAACGCCACTCAAATGTCATATTAGTTTTCACTATTTCATTAGTTTCGGATTGTTATATATGGATATAAAACATCACTTTTTTTTAATTTTCTTTTCAATTTTAAAAATTACACAAAAAACTGTTAAACTACTTTTTGTTAATTATTAACTTAAATATACTTTATGTAATTAAATAGATAAACTTTTACTAAATTAAAAAAATACATTACTTTAACTAAATTAACGTATTTTAACATCACTATGATAAATTTATATATATATAATTATAACAAATTTAAAGCTAAATATATATATATATATATATATATAATTATAACAATTCAAAGCTAAATACCCATACATTACATCTTGTTGTATTTGATGTAAATACATATATAGTACGTTTTTGTATCTCATTGTTAAGGTAAAAAAACAGTGTGCAGCATTTCGAAAATTATAAAGCTAAAAGATAATAATATTCCCTTTGATATTATATGTGCAATGCATTAAAGGTTGTACCTAATGTTCAAACTCTTGTACACAAAAATATGACTTATAAACAAAAGAAAAAACATATACGTACATATACATAACATTAAAAAAAATATATATAAAAAAAATAACGTATATAACATATACATTTATATATATACATACATATATATATATACATATATATACACTTACACACATGCACATGCATATGCATAACATAATATATATTTTTTGAAAACAAAAAGGTCAAAAAAAAAACCCCTAGGGTAAATGCTAGACATCGGCGTCCAATGCTGAACCACGAACCCATGCTCAGCGCCGAATAAGGGCGGGGTGGGAGAGGCAATAAGAGTTGGCTGCCACGTAAGCAACACACACACACACACACACATATATATATATATATATATATATATACCAAAAGCCCGATACCCATGTTCTTAGGCCAAACGGAGTGAAGCATTCTCCTCTTCCAAAACGCCGCGAAACGCGCCAAAAACGCCCGCTACACCGCCCTTAGGGGAGTTCTATGCCATTCAAACGTGGTCACAGTCCGATTTCAGACGCCCCTTCTCGTGCTCCTTTCCATGCCCAACGGCTATAATAACGTAAACCATCCATCTAATTTTTTTCCCCCTTTATTACTTCCTCAATCTATATAAACCAACCATCCTTTTATTTTTTTAAAAACACATACAACTCTAACATATACTATAAAAACACATACAACTTTCACCACACACATACTATATGGATATGTTTGATTCTTCGTCATCATCATCATCATCATCCTTTTATTTGTTATTTTTAAGTATTATGTACAGTTTTTTATTTTTAGTATGGTGTGTATTTTTTTTACTTGTTTTTAGTGTGTTTTATTTAATAATGTAATGTAATGAAATTATGTATTATTTAGTTTATTAACTTTTTTCTATATTTACATAATACTAAATAAAAAAAATTCAACAAAAAAAATAATAAATACATAAAATTGGGACTTTTATCGGAAGCCTCACTCCATCGAAAAAAAGAAGAAAGCCCCTTGATAACTCATTATCACATGTCACAAGAAGCCCATTGAAGGGGCTTCCAATGGAAGTCTTACTCCTTTTGGTCTTACAATTTACAAAATGTTAACATCAAATTAATATCAATTATTTATGCTGTCTAAGTGAGATTTTCAATATATATCGAAGTATGGTATGTGTGGTGGTTTTGATTCGTGTTTTATAAACAATATATCATCTTTATA
>JAOXNX010000032.1:21788983-21803736 GCA_028566075.1 Solidago caesia
TTCTTCGGAAATATTTGGTTTGAAATCATCGTCATCACGATACCTCGCAAGTTGTATACTGATACCGCCGCATCGCGTGGGTACCCATCTAGTAATCTATAAGACATGTTAAACTAATAAATAAATAATAATATATTTATGTTTTTAAATTATTAATATTATTATTATTATTTTAAACGACAATCTTTCCTACTCCTAAACTACACGAATGCCTAAGATGCAACCTAGAACTTCCAAAAACCCACCAATAATCCACCTCTACAAAAGTAGAGAGTGGAACTCGAACCCAGATGAATCATTCCAAGGTCAAAGACCTTACCAATAAGCTACAAACCCCGTTGGCTTATGTTTTCAAATTATAATTCAGTATTATTTATTATTTAATTATTTATCCATTAACTGATATAATTAAACATGGTTGAAAATTTTAAAATGACGGAAACCATGTTTCACTATCATGACTTCAGACAATATCAAAAGTAATATTAGATTATGACCAATACTTTTATGATACATGTGTCTCGTTATTATGATACTATTAGAAAAACCAAATGCATGTGGAACATGTTTAAATAGTATTTTCATTAAAAATAAAATAAAATCAATCATACGATATATATAATCAAGCCTTACATAATATATCTATAATTGATTATATATATCGTACGATTGATTTTATGTTTCATTAAGACTAGTAATATATAATATATCTATAATTGATAATTCTTATAAAACATATTACCTCACTTCTTTTTATTCTCAATGTATAGAGTTGATATATATAATATGTCCCTCTTTATTAGTAACAATTTTAAACTCTTCACTTTATATAATTATAATATTTTTATTAACTTATTAATTATATTTTACTTATTTGTTAAGTCAAACTTCCTTTCTTATATAGTTATCTTATTTAATTATCAATATAAAATTATAATTAGTTAAAATTAATACAGTGAGTTTATATTTATTTAAATTAAATCTACCAATATATATATAAGAGCATGCTAAAATAAAAATTGAAGAAACAAGAATCCTTGGATGATTTTTAACTTTTAATTATAACCTTTAGATCTAAATAATAATGTTATCATTGACTTAATTATTAGTTAAACACAATATTAGTCCTTCTACTTTATATAATTAGTCAAATATAAACTATAAAAACATAATATATTGCTAAAAAAAATATAATTATTTAATAATTATATAGGAAACTCGTAAAGTCGTAAATGAGTTTTAAAAGGAAATTTAGGTTTATAATTCCTTTGTTTTTTTTTAAGTTAATCATTTCTAATAATGTTCTTATAAGTTTTTTTTATAGAAAAATAAAGGGAAAATTTTATATACACACAAATTGTTTTTCAAATTTTTATGATTATAAAGTTGTATTTTGGATCACCAATCCATCATAAATTGAATGATACCTGTTATCAATGAAGCTTAAGGCTCACATGAGAAAACTTAAATGATGCGGGTTAAGTTTTTATCTTTTTATATAATTGGATATGCTTTTTTTTAATCAAAAATCGTGTTTATATATCAAGTCGAATGAATTTTGAATATTATTGGGTTTTCATTCTTCTTTTCATTGATAAATTTATATGAATACAAATTTATATTTTTGGTAGATTTATTTAGATCACTACTTGATGGGTTTATACGGACTTTGAAGTTTTCGGTAGATACTTGAAAGTTAATCATCGTTGAGAATTTTTTTAAATTCATTGTGAGAATTTGAAGACTTAACAATCTTTGCATCTGTTAAAATGTTTCTTTTGTAAGCTATATTTTTACAAACTTCATATGTTTGATAAAATGCAACAATGAATGGAAGGTTTCAAATGATATAGATGGTCTATTTGTGTTTTCGGATACTACAATATTTAGTATGCTTATGTGACTATTAATGCAATGATTGTAACAAATTTGGTTTTGTATGTATGTACGTATTTTGATTTAACTGCAGTAGTTCCACTAATTTAATAGTGTTTTTTTAACAACACTAATTTAATAGTTTTATGCACGAAGAATACCATTTACGCAACTTACGTATTTCGATTTATGTGATCGTTTTATATGTTCGTTGTTATGCCTTAATAATATAATTTGTAGTACATGTATGTGAAGAATCTATACAAGGATTACGTAATATTAAAACAAACTATATAACGTTTGTTTTAATACTAGCAATATATTTTAAAATAAGCATTGCAGTACCATATATCATTAAACTGCATATACATCATTACGTTAATAGGTGTTCATTAAGTATTGTACTCATTTTGGCTTATGTGGAAAATCCATGACACTCCTTAATGATTTTTGTTTCACTTATTTTAATTTAATTTTAGTTTTGTAATCCAAAGTTGAATACGAATCCTTTCAAATTTATTTAGCTTCAATGTTTGTTTTTTAAACGTCATAGATCATATAAAGATAAGTTATATGATTCACAATTAGCTAAAATAAGTACATCTTTTACACCATGTATAACAAGTGGAGGTTGACTCACATACTTAACAAAAAACAATTTGATAATAATGTCATTATTTTTCAACATGTAATGTATATAACTATCAATGTATTTTATTATGAAAAACTAACATATAATATATAAACTAGATTTAAACTCATGTCATATACGCTGGAGGTTTATGACACTTTGGAAATAAAATAAATTGTTAAATATATGTAACCAAAACCTTGTAAATTCAAATTTAAAAATATATGAAAAAACAAATTTATAAATTTAAATGTAAAGAATGTAATTAAAATCAAAGTAAAAGAATGTAAATCTAAAACATTGAAAGCATATATTCTATTTCATCTTTTGTAATACTTCTGTGTAAATGATATTTGTTGTATTATTTTTTTGAGCTGTCATTTTTGTTGCATCTCAACACCTTGAGATCCTTTTTTATTTAACTTGAGATATTGCAACTTACAATTACCCGTGCGTCAAAACTGGACGTTGTTGATACAAACCAACCGTGATAAAAATAGCTAATAACAATTTACATGACCACTCTGCATTTTATTTTTTATTCAAAACAATCTATCAATTTGCTGAAAAAAGAATATGAATTCTTAAACTCAAAATTTGAATACTAAATTTTGAGGAATAATACTTGAGATTTTTGATCGAATGAAAAAGTAGAGTTTGAGATACAAATAAATGAAAATCAATATTAGTTAGCGAATTATCAGTCGACAAAACTAGAACTAAAAAATTATTAAATTAAAAACTATAGAATTATGTAAAAATCATGACAGACTTTTGCTAATAATATTAATAATATTTCTAACAAATATTAGGTCTATGATAACAACTAATTTAAAAAATTAAAAGATTTAAGAAGATATATTAATTAGGACTTTAAAATTAAAAGCTATCTTGGTTAGGAATATTTTTTCTAATGTGTCCTCTATTAATAATTTTAATTTAATTATCATAAGGTTAAAATATTAACCCACGTATTACGCGGGACAATAATCTAGTATATAATATAATATAATAATAATCTCAATAAATTAAGTAAATTGGACCTAAGTGGTGACTTTTATAAGTTTATTATGCTATCCAAATCTAAATAATAATTAGATTTTATACTTAAAAAGGAATTTATGTAAGACTGTTTTGTAATGTTAGGTGTCAATTTTATCTCATCGATTTTATCTCCACCAATAATATTTAAAATATAAGACTTAAATTATCATATCTATACTTTTTTTATAAAGTAAATGTATAGTGTCTTAATTTTTAAAATTTCTAACATTTCTATATTTATATTATCTTTGTATTTACTCTACTTATTCATTTTTATATTTAAATATTTCACCAATAGTTTTAGACAATTTAAAGTCGAAGCCAGCGGTCATCATCCGCCATCACCTCTTGCGGGGTAAATATTTTAAAAATAAATAAGTCATCTATCCTCGCACATTGTGAGGGTATAATTTCTAGTTTTACAATATGTATATACTAGAAATGGTATCCGCGCAATGTGCGGTGATTGATGGTTAAAACATTTAAGTTTTTATATCAACCAATTCATGAACTTCAAGTAGTACATGCAACTAAGGTGATGATAGCCAGTGGCCGGCTTTGCCGACCGCAGGATTTGAGTTATCTAATACATAGATATATTTTAGATTGTGTTTTTATTTATTGATAGAATATTTAAAGATGAAAATAATTTGCTAAAATTACTATTATATCCATATTAATTTCTTTTTGCTAAATTAGAAAAACAATTTATTATTAATTATGTAATTAATACTTACCAAAATTATCTTGTTCTTAAAAATTTTTAAATTTAAGTCACCACCCTCATATTTTATAATATAGCATAGGTATTTCCATAAAATGATTCGCGGTGAGCTTTTTAATAGATACTAACATGAAATATAGCAAATTTAACCTTCAATCGATAATATTCTTATTTTTATACAAATTGACATATAATTCGCAAAAAACCTAATCATTTAATAACATTTTTGTCAATTGGAATTAGCTCAATTGGCATGAGGATCAATTATAAGAGAACCTGTCTCTTGAAGACCGGTGTTCGATACTTGAGACAAACGTCATCATGCTTACAGGCAGGCGTGTTATTGAGTTTTCTTCGTATCTAGAGTAACTTGGTGCACCTAAAGGCTCCATGTGACTGGATTGACTAGCTAAACGATGACTTTTTTTTCCAGTAAATCACTCCGTACGAAATACTCGAACGATTATGTTAGTTTGTGTTTAAAAATTTTTTTAATAAGATTTCTGGAACAACAAAAGTGATAAAAGTATCAAACCCGGTTCTTTCCTCTCTCTATTCTTTTATCTTCTTCATTTCTGTAATTATTTTATTATATTATAAAAAATATAAAAACTTCATTTCATCTTCATCACCGTCACAAACTGAAAAAACGACGACGTTTTCATCCACCGGTAATTAACTCAAAATCTCTTAATCTTCAACTCTTTTATTTTCTTTCCTTTTTAATTTATTTATTATCCTTATAAACAAACATATACATACATATATCTATACGTATATATATGTATATATTTATTTTTATATTTTTCCCCAATTACTTAGGTTTATGAGCTACCAAAACCCTAATCAATCAATTATTATCCATATTGAATATATTATATACCTGATTATTGCTTCAATTCCATGGATATATATATGTATATATATACATACATATATCTGTACGTATATGTATGTATTGTTGTAATAAGTTAGATTAATGAGCTTCAAAAACCCTAATTGAATGTATTATGTAACTGATTATTGTTTCAATTTGATGAAATTTAGGTTAATTTGAGAATTTGGGAGAATTATGAGATTAGGGTTAGGGTTAGGGTTTGGAATCAGGGGTTTTAGGTTTTGAGTGGATATTGGGGGGATTGGGATTGCGGCGGGGTTAAATTAAGGGTGGATTTGTGAAGGATAATGTGTATACTGTGTGTGATTCAAAAGTGGTCACGGAAAATCGCTACGATGTTACCGTGGTTGGTGATACCATTGATTGGACTATGGTTGTTGTCGCAGTTTTTGCCTCCGGCGTTTAGGTTTGAGATTACATCGCCGAGGTTGGCGTGTGTGTTGGTGTTGTTGGTTACATTGTTTTGGTACGAGATATTGATGCCGCAGTTGTCGGCGTGGAGGGTTAGGAGGAACGCGAGATTGAGGGAAAGGAAGAGGTTTGAAGCGATCGAAATGCAGAAGCTTAGGAAGACGGCAACGAGGAGGTGTAGGAATTGTTTGACGGCGTATCGGGATCAGAATCCGGGTGGTGGGAAGTTTATGTGTTGTTATTGTGGGCATGTGTCGAAGAGACCGGTTTTGGATTTGCCATTACCTCCTGGGTTGGGTGGGTTGACGAACAGTGGGATTTTGAAAGATTTGGTTGGGAAAGGTGGGAAGATGTTGAATGGGAAGGTTTGGTCTGATAATGGTTGGGTGTGTGGTCAGGATTGGTTGGAGAATGGTGGGAGTTGGGTTGGCGGGTCTTTTTCGGGGAAGTCTGGTTTTCGTGGGAATAATAATGGGTTTTCTGGTGGCAGCGATGACAATTGTTTTGCGGAGAAGTCTTATTCAAGTTTTGTTGTTTTTCTTTACAAGATTTTAGCGGCAGTTTTCTTGAGTATTATGTGGATTTGGAGAAAGGTATTTAGGGTTAGTTCATCTGATGAGGATGCGTCGGCAGATGGAGAGATGAGGGGCCTGGCTAAAAAAGGTGAAAATGGAATGAATTGTAATGAAAGTAAAAGTGAAAAGGCACGAAGAAAAGCCGAAGAGAAAAGACAAGCTAGATTAGAGAAGGAACAGTTGGAGGAAGAAGAAAGAAAACAAAGGGAGGAGGTTGCTCGTCTGGTGGAAGAACGTAGGAAGTTAAGAGATGAAATAACTGAAGCTGAAAAAGACCGGTGTAAAGTATCACTACGTGAAAAAAACAATAAAAGAGAAGTTGAAAAGAAACGCCAAGAAAAGAAGAAAGACAAAGACAGGGGATCTAGTAAAAGCAACTCGGATGCGGATGAACTTGAAAAACGAGCAGTTAAGGAAGGTGAAAGAAACAAGAAGTTTGAAACTGATCGCCGTGAGCATCAAAGAGGTACTACACATAGTAATAACATTGGAAGCGTCAGCACCAGATATTTTGATCGAATGAGGGGTAGCTTTTTATCATCCTCTAGAGCATTTACTGGTGGTGGATTTTTTGGTAAAGGCACAGTTGCAAATACTAGTAGCACTAGAGAAATTAAATCTAGTGTTCCTTCCGATCATGTACAGAATACTACTTCCAACAGGAGAGACCCTTCTCAGTCTGAGCCACCTGGGAAATCAAATGCTTCTACAGATGATAAGAACATCACTCGTCCAGTAAGTTTTTATTGCATAGTTATCCTTTTTAGTTACAGTTATATAAGTCGTACTTGATAATAAAGTCTATGTTACATTATAAAACATTTGAAAGGTGTCTGAAAATTTGAATTTTTGAGTACATTCTAATTTTATTCTTGCATTTAATAATCTAATAAAATTATGGAATACTAATTAGTCAAAAAAAAAAAAAAAAAATTAAAACAAGAATTTTAATATATTATTTATAAATTAAAAAGTCAACATAACAATAAATGATAATTTAAAAAAATACAAATAAAAAATTAACTTGGTAGCATAATACACCTATAACTCTTTATGTTACACAACTATCACGGACGCCACCACCTTCAACCTTTTAGCCGTGTGCCCTTGCTAAAATATTTAAAACACATTCGGCTGCCGTGCATTGCACGGGCACAATTTTAGTTAATTACATGTATGTTAGATGTAAATTTTGATTCGCAATACTATTTTCGTTAATGTAAATTAAACGTCACATTGGTCGACAGTCTAAAGTAGTAACACAGTTGTGATTTGATTAACATTATATAAGTTCTACATCACTTGGATGTTTCATACGTTGCACCTTATTATTTACTTTACTTGATATTTATTTCTGCAGGTACAGGTTGAGCCCCAACCTTCAGGGCCAAAAAAATCATGGCAGCAGCTATTTACAAGAACATCGACTGTTCCGTCATCTTCTAGTACAAATGTCATAAGTAGGCCTAATGGAAACCCGCAAAAAGAGGTTCAGAGTCCCATTTCATCTCATATTTCAGTGACTCAGGGATTTGATAATCCCATTACATTTGGACTTCCTAATACTTTACCAAATTTTGCTTCTGGAGATCCTTTTATTAACACGGGTCTTCAGCTATCATCCAATTCTGCATTTCCTCGAGTTGGAGAAGCTCCTGATAAATTTTTACCTGAAGAATCAGACATTTTTGAAGACCCATGTTATGTTCCTGATCCTGTGTCATTAATTGGACCAGTTTCAGAGTCGCTTGGGTTTGTACCTGATTTAGGGTTTCAGAAGCCACATCCAATAAAACATATGCCTGATTCCTCTGAAGTGAGTAGGCCATCGCCCATTGAGAGGCATGCCAATTCTTTCTTCTCTACCAGTACACAGACAGCTCAAGATATGAACAGTTTAACAATTGAAGATCAAGGTAAGGCAAGTGAAAGAGGGTGGCAGATATGGGATAGCCTTGGTTCAGCAGGTGACCCATCAAGCTGGCTTTTACCTGCAGAGCTGACTGGACCACAACCTCAAAGAACTATGGCTTCCCTGTTCAAGAAAGATGAACAAAAAACATACAGCCATTATGTGCCTGGTACTGATGATGATCCATGGATGCCGATGACTTATGGCTCGATGTCTGAAAATGACAAGCATACTACTCGGAATGAATTGGTTTATGGGAGTCCGAATGGATCTGCTATTAACCATCCATTTCAGCTGTCTCAGGGCAATTTTTGGGCCAAGTAAGAATAATAACTTGGCCACTATCTCATTATTTCAGATGCAAATCTATTTTTAGGATAAACTATAAATTTTTGCTAAACCAAGTTATATTGTTTTGGATTAGAGGTATTGCAAAATTAGATCAAGGAAGCTGTAGTTACATCCCCACTATCATGACTTCAGCAGAGACCGCCCTTAAAATGTAAACTAGTACCATCACCGCCAAATCTATTATAATATGTAATTCAAATTCACATGTCATCTCTCTTCATCTTCACCACCTGTACCTTACGCCCCGCCTTCTGATTTACGACATTACTTTTTCACAATCTAAATGGTTGATCTTATAAGATTCTTACACATGTAGTGATAGGCTGGAAAGCATAACGATCCAGATCTGCACATATTTATACAACTGATAACCACATTTCTCATTTCTTTTAATAAATGAGGATGAAGATTGGGTGAATAGAACAACCAAGGGACTGTAAGGATCACAGCTATTTTATTGTAGTGTATGTATCATGTGTTTGTATATGATAGTGCTTAAGATATATGGTTCCAAGCCTAGAGAAACACATTATTAGAGGCATTACTTCCGAAGGTTTCCACTACATATATATAGTTCTATAGCGTCAATGCACTTGTATGAAATGTGGCGTATATATTTACAGTATTCTTAAACCAATCTTGGAACTTGTTAGCTGGTATAACTACCATAATCTATGCGACATTTTTAATTTTTTTAATAAGACGACTACTTTGAACATGTGGCTTGTATCGTTCTATCTAGGAATATCAATAGAGTAATTGCCGGAATTCATCTCACAAATCACAATGCATGCAATGAGTATCAAAAAACCAATAGTGACTTAGTGAGTGCTCATGAAGGTGGTCTCTTGAAATCCCATTTAGAATGGGATATAGTTCAAGACCCTTGTATCTGGCCTGAATGTGTATCATTATATGAAGTAGCTCAGCTTTTTTTTTTTTTTTTAAATTCTCAACTCCACTCAAAATACACTAAACAAAAGTTCAGAACAGCTAATCCATGTATTGCTCATCGGTTGAGATCTGTGCAAATGCCATATTGTCCACCATTTGCTTCAATTAGCACATTAACCTTTGTTATGGATCAACACAGCCATAATTCAGAGACTCACAAAGCATATGTCGAATAAGATAACTTAAGGCGGAAGTCCTTTTTCTTTGACTATGCATAATCGTAAGAAAATATTGATTTCAACTTTGCAGATGGTTGCCCCTTTTGTCCTAAATTTTATCTTTATTACTGTACTTAAGATGCTCAGGGAAATTGAACAACTCTGTTAGGACTTTCTTTATTTTGGGAGATAATTAAGCCTATAGAGAACACCGATTTTATGTATAAATCTCAATCATATATATGTTTATTTCTATATATGTGTAATGTATATAATGTTTCCTTTTCAGCCTGCTTATTACGATGCACATTACTTTCTTGGGGTGTTGTAATTCTGATTTTGCTTGTTTCTTTTCTAACAGTAAAGAGAGGGCTGTTCCAGTTTCAATTGAAGGCATAGGAAGTGCATCAACCACAAGACCTGTTGGTGGACTATACTCCACCCCAGATGTACAGTCTGTTTGGTCATATGAACGAAGAGAAAAAGGAAGAACTTAAAAAACGTAAAAAAGATGAGTACGATGAGGGACTCGTTTCTTTCTATTCTGAAGTGGAAATGAATGAGCCTCGTTTGGAGGAAAGCTTAGAATATTGGATGCATATATTGTATCCTCCTCTCTCTCTTCGTTATTAGCCAGATTTAATTACATTTTCTCTTATACCAATCAATACAAGTGGCATGCAGGTCCATTTACTTCTTACTTTACATATTGCCTCGGAGCAAACTGTGAAGAGTGGAGGGTCATGGGATGGAACCCCGAAGGCCTTGGTGCAATTCCTGTTTGTGCTTATCTTAGTTCTTGTAATGGTGGGATTGTATTCCATATTAACCATAGAAAATACCAAACGCTTCTGATAACCAAGCCTTGGTTGTGCCCTCTGCTACTCTAGGTTTATAGAATTAAGTAGAAGTGGCAAAAGGGACGGGTTGGGTAATAGAATTGGCACTTCTATGTTTTTCAGGTCTTGTTAAGTTGGGTCTTATTTTAGAATTATGCCCCTTTTAACTTTTTATTTCCACTCTTGAATCCTGCTGCTGACTTGCTAACTTTCCGGATCATAAAATCACAACACTTGTGTATTTTACGAAAATGACATTTAAAAAACATCAAAATTTCAGTTTCAATAACATCCTGCCATGGAACAAAATATACCAAATAACTTTTAATTAGTGTTTTCTTCCTCGAGGGTTTAAATGGGAATCTGCTCATCGAGGGACTCTCTAGCGCGAACCCGGTTAAGACAACGTATGTTAGACTTCCCGACATTCGCGAGTAATTCACACCTTTCAAAAAAAAAAAAGTTAATACCTTAGTTTATGATGTTACTGAAACATCCGAGTCTGTCTGCAAATGTCTTAAAATATCGTTTAATGCATAACTTTTACAGGGTTTAGCGACTGTCCAATGTTAACATTGAACGTTTGTTTTTGTATTTTTCTTGCCTGGATTTGATATGTTTGTAATTTCCATTTCTCGAATTTTTTAAAATAACAAAAATGCTCACATTTAAGAAGGAAAAAAAAATCTCAGAAGATGATCATGTGTTTAATGTAATGTACCAATTTGAAACGCATATAAAAATCTTAGTACTACCAAAAAAAGTAGTCTTATTACTTCTGCTATATTATAAATCATTTAAGAGAGGGTTTTAAAGTTTGAATTTTTTAAACACTAAGATATTATTGTTATACTTTTTTTTACAAAAAGAAATAATTTTTGATCAATTATTTTCATTTTTAGATATTCCACCAACAACTAAAAAACATGGATCAAATACCGGTGTTTACCGATGTGCTAGATAACCCAGGGTCAACGGTAGGGTTAACGGTTGGCAGCTGGTCACCATCACCCTTAGCCACCATTAACTATCAGTGCGAGTACCATTCTAGTATTAATAATCAATCATGGAACTAAATACTTAGCCGGCTAGACCAAACAACCAAAATTGCATTTTAATTGAACACCCACTTTTAACTTTCATAGCCTTTAAACTTTTGTAATTTTCCATTTTATCAATTTATCCCATAGTCTCTGTTTACCTTTATAATATTTATTTTACTCTAACTTTTTACTGTAGCTCTTAAACTCTTTTTAATTTTCAATTTGGACAATAATTCCTCTAAACTTTTTATTTTGGCCTTTAAACTTATTTTCATTTTTACTTTTTACCTTTAACCTTTTCTTTTTGCTTTGTATTCACCAATTATCCAAATGCAAAACACGGTTAAACCTCCTGTGAATCAAATATGAAATATTTATTTACAATTGGTTAAAAAAGTTCTTAATTATATAAAAAGCTAATAATTTTTTTTTTGTTAATAAATAAAAAGCTACATTTACTTTATATATATATATATATAAAGTTAGCCCTGTTTTTTTTTTCCTTGTAACAAATGTCAAAAACAAATCTACCTAGACAAGTTTTAATTTAAAAGTTTTATAACACAATGGAAGAAAATTTATTCGCACACTAGTTACATTCTCACCTATAGTTATCGCTTCGAATGATATCATTAGTATAGATTAGACCTTCCAAAATATCTTAACGTAAATATCTTACAATAATGTCGTTATCTTCGTATTGAAGGGGCATAAAAGTCTTTTTGAAACAAATGCCTTGGCAAACACATAAGTAGAGTTCCCAGCATAAATTACAACTTACAAGGTTGGTGATGAAGTAATTCTCCGGATCAAAAGTAAAGTTCCCAGCATAAATGTACAAGTTTATATGACACATTATGTAAAAAGAAAACGAAATCCATTCCACAAATCATGTAAATATCAACCGCCATGTTTGCCATATTTAGCTGTCGGAAACCAAAGAAGCCTCTTCAACGGATGATGCATGAGAATCACAGATATGAAGCTTGGTGCATAAGTCTTCTTTCTCTAAAAATTGCTCTGCGTTTGTAAGGATCAAGGGAGCGTATTCGAAAACTAGCACTTTACACTGTTGAAAAACATATGGTTTCATTAGTTAATACATAAAGCCTAAAGTCAAAGAAAGAAATCAAGAATCGGTTTTTTGATTAATTGCATTTGGTTACTCATCGCCAAAAACGGTCATTTTTCAGAAAATGCACAAGTGAAAGGAAAAAAAAAACACATGTTGCTAGAATGACGAGTTCCAAGATGATGTCAAGTACAATTAAAGGTGAGACCGGTAAGGCAACTGGTCAAAACGTGTTCGGTTAGATTGACAATATTAGTATGTGCTGAAGCCGGTTGGGTTAAGATGGTGACCCAGAAACACTTTTTGCCCATTAGATCTTTTTTATAAATGATTAATGTGCTAAAAAAAAAATTTTATACATAAAGTATATTATTAGAATACCACCCTAATCTATTAAATAAAACAAACTTGGAGGTTGTGTGGATTGAAAATACACTTTAGCCAAATTTCGACCCAGTTAACTTGTTAGAGATACTAATGAAACAAAAACCAACACATTTATAAATGATTTTTAGCAAAGAAGGATGGCCAATTTGCAAGAAAATACATGATGGAAAGGGTTCAACACAATGACCATTTTTTTCTAAAAAGCACTTGGTATAAATGTTTATATATGTGCAAAGAAAGTTTGAGAATTGATCAAACCTTGGGCAAGTACTGTTCCACATTTTTGCATTCTTTCAAGAGCAGCTGCAAGATTGTCAACTGACAAATAACAAAACAACTATGATGAAAATATTGAACTAAGGTTTTATTTGTAACTTTTATATAAATTAGGCGAGCCAATTACACTGGATTAATCTAGGTAATCCAACCTACCTACGTATGAAGATTTATATTATGGAGTATTTTATTTTTCTAAGTACCTGATTATCAGGATCTTTCAACAACTTAATCACTTCTGAAACAGCCAAATTGCAAGTGTCACAGCTGTTTTGTGAGAACTTCTGAGCGTAAGCAACAACTCCATTGCAGAGATTGACTTTTCCACACAAATCTGCAGGTTGGATGGTCGAGAGCTCAAGGAAGAATAGAGGAGCATAGTAATCTACTAAAGTGATGCACTGCAACAAATCAAAACCCAAATAAATATCATATTAGAAGTGGATTATTTGATCCTCAAAAGATGCCAAACATACGATGCATATGTGAAGAGCCAATATTGTCAGTGACAAAAATAATGTATAGGAACTTCTTGGCCCGTCTAGCTAAAGCTCATTTTGACTCGACAAATGTTTAAAGATTTAAGCATTTTTGTTAAAATAATAATCAAAATTGTTCTATTTAGATGTACAAAAGACTTCCTAAAGGTGTGTCTAATTGCAAATTTCACATTTTGTCTGGGAAACCATATCTTTTCTTCCCAAAACAGTTTCTTTACAAAGCTAATGTTCCTTTCTATCAAGATTCTACGACTTAAAAGCAATAAAGGAAGATCAACATTTAGCATGCGTAAAATATCCTTTTCTAACACTAACGTGAATGCATGTTTCTAAAAGCTATAGCTAAAATCTTAGACGAATACTAACTAATACAATCTTTTTGAAGGTAATTCGACCCATTTATGTTTAAATAGGTCTATTTGTGTTTTGTTGTCAAATACGGTCATATCTAAAAGATTTAACTGCTCAGGAAAAGGGTCAAAAGACATCCGAATAGTATTAAAATGCATTTAAGCTCCTAAATCACTTCATTAAAGAAAATCAGATTAATATTGCCATAATATAGTTTATGCCATGTTTAACATATTGACTACCAATAAAAACTGAAACGTGTTTATGGGTCAATGGCCAGCCCGACAGACCCATTTTACATGTCAGACAACCCACCCTTTTGCCACTGCTAGGATACCTACATGAAAGTAGGCACATGCATAGATTGGGGAAAAAAAGTTTTTGTATTTAAATTAAAAAACACAAATAAAGATTGTTTATTGTAATACAAAATCTATTATGGTAATGCATAAGCATTCCCGGTCAAACGACCTTGGCGATTTGCCACCAAGAACACCCCATATTTATTCTGAATGTATGATTGTTAATGAGCTGATGAAGTACAATTTATGTCAAAACTAGTAATCGAATATCATAAACAAGTTTTGCTTATGAAGCTCGGACAACGTGTCAACTTCAAAAAATAAAATAAATGAAAAACAAACCTGTTTCGTCAATGACTTTAGTTTAGAGCAGGATTCATGAAGAATGGAGATAATTTCTTGTTGGGTCTTGTTTTGTTGAAGGTAAATGAGAGCTTCACTGGTATATTC
>JAOXNX010000032.1:21803836-21818695 GCA_028566075.1 Solidago caesia
AAGAAAGGAGGGTGCCTATCAAGGACGAGAAGGATGGGCATGACGAAGGGGTCATGACACCCGATAGTGACCGGCCTAAATGAAACCTCTAGGCACACCTATCTCATTAGGTTCAATAACTACATGAACCTACTGGAATCAAATAACCCACTTACTTATTTTTGACATTTTTAAAATACAATGTATATCTAGATCAAGGGCGGAACTATGAACGGACAGGATAGAGTCTCCCAAGGTTTTTGTTTATATATACGTTTTATATAATTTTTATATACATACAAAATATTGCGGTTTACATATTGATTGAACTTTGTCCCTCAAACAAATTGATTAAGTTCCGCCACTATATAAGTTCACACGCAAATTATGCAATAAGATATTATATATAATTAAAGTAACTATTTCTTAAAATTAACGATTAACCATTAAAGATAATACTTGACGGTGTATTAATCATAGCTTATCAAAAATCCTATATATAAAGTTATTAGTATTAATACTCGTATGATGTACGGATTGATTATGTATATTTATTTTCTTTTCATTCATGATTTTTTATATTTTTTGTATTTATTTATTCTTCTTTTTGTATTTATAAAAATAAATCAAGGGATATGTTAGCATATTAGCTAAAGTATAATTAAGTTAAAATTAAAATATAAAATATAAAAAGTAAATGTCTAGTTGTCTACATATATAAATTAAAATTATTGAATTAAAATATGATACTTTATAAATATGTTTCAAGTGCACATGCATGTTTATATATATTAAAAGACAACTGACCTAACCACTTATTGACCAATCACAGCTCTCCAATTCTTAAAATTGAACATTGATGATGTCATTATTAATCTAATTATAATATACTATTAAAAAGTAAAAATCTTAACAATCATTATCCAAATATATTAGTATTTATTTATATTAGTATTTGTAGAAAAAGTCTCACTAATTTACACTTTTTTGTTTTTCATCAATAATTTACACTTTTTAGCCTCACTAAATACTTAATTTATGATTATTAAATTATGTAGCTATCAACTTGAGAATTTTTTTTTTTAATTTTCATCATTTAATTAATTAAAAAAATTTCAACATATTTTTTTTTTCTTTCATAAAATATTAAAACTATATGTTAATTTACATTTTCAATGAATATATAAATCAGAAATACAAAAAATTATTGTCTATAAAAAATATAAACGAATATTGTTTATAAAAAAAGTATTACAAAAGATGAAATACAATATATGCAAGAATTATGTTTTTTTAATTTGATTTTACCTACAATTTTTATGTTTAAATTTAAATATTTAACAATTCATCTTATTTTAAAAATGTCATAAATAACCCGTGTATTTGACACGGGCATAAATCTAGTAAGCAACTTAAATGCATCAAACGAACATAAAATGCATTCAAATAAAGGATATTAGGAATAACATATGCAAGCTTTTACCAATGAACTAAATGTTCATTTGCCAAATAAAAGATATTAGCCTTAAAATAAATATGTAAAATATGCATAGTTAGGCTAATATCATATGTATTTGTATATTTGGAAATACCCCAAGACATATTTTCACAAGTTCAATCACAACTAGCTCAAACGAACAATTTACGTACAACCCAAACATAAATACCATCCACCAAACCTGTCACAACCATTACTACATACAACTACCTCTCCACGTTTATACATACAACTACCTCTCATATGCTACAATTTACGTACAAACCCACATAAAATTTACATTACAATATGCCCACACACACAAATGGTTTTCAAAATGTGTAACAAATCCGGTGTTTTCATTTAGAAAAATAAGTTGATCTTTTTATATTTTGTAATCTTTTGTACAATTTTTTGTTATTGTATGTTGCAGTATTTATATTTCTCTATCTTTAACTTCGATATTTTATTGTTTGTTTTTGTGATAGTATTTTTTTCTCGTTTGTTTTCATTTAATCTTGTCACTACCAACGTCAGAACATTAGATGAGAAAGAGGCTGCTAACCTCGTTGCTAGATTTTCAATGGAAGAGATTAAAAATGCTGTATGGAGCTGTGGTGGAGACAAAGCCCCGGGCCCTGATGGCTTTTCTTTTGCGTTCGTTAAATATCATTGGAATGCTATGAAAGATGACATTTGTAACATGGTATCTGAGTTTCACGCTCATGCTAGTATTCCTGGTGGGTGTAATTCCTCTTTCATCACTCTTATTCCCAAGGTCAGTAATCCGATTCTCATGTCTGATTTTAGACCAATTAGTCTAATTGGTATTCAGTATAAAATCATTGCTAAGCTTATTGCTAATCGTCTTGCTTTGGTCATCAACTCGGTTGTGAGTACGGAACAATCTGCCTTTATTAAAGGCAGACAAATATTGGATGGTCCTTTATTGTTGAACGAAGTGATTGACTGGTATAAATCTAAGAGGAAGAAGTTGTTGTTATTTAAAATTGATTTTGCAAAGGCATACGATTCTTTGTCTTGGGATTTTTTGTTTTATATGTTACAGATCATGGGCTTTGGAGAAAGATGGATTTCATGGATAAAAGCTTGTTTGAGTTCTGCTAAATCTTCAGTGTTAATTAATGGTAGTCCTACCGAGGAATTTTCTATTCAGCGTGGTTTGCGCCAAGGTGATCCTGTGGCCCCGTTCTTGTTTATTATCGCTATGGAGGGTTTGCACATTGCAATTGATAACCTTGTCAGAAATGGGTTGTTCGAAAGTGCCAAAATTAATCAGGTTTATGTTTCTCATCTATTCTATGCTGATGATGTCATGGTTGTGGGAGAATGGTCGGAAAAAAATTTGGCTAATATCTCGAATGCTTTGAGATTTTTTTATACTATCTCTGGTCTTAAAATTAATTTCGAGAAATCTACTATCATTGGTGTTGGTGTGCAACAGGAGAATGTTAGTCATTTGGCTAATTTAATTGGGTGCAAAGCGGAGAATCTTCCTTTCAAGTATCTTGGAATTCCTATTGGTGCTAGCCCTAAACGGATTTCTACTTGGGACCCAATTGTTTCTAAATTCCAAAAGCGTTTGTCGGGGTGGAAAGCTAATCTTATGTCCAACGGTGGAAGAAGTACTCTTATTTCGTCTGTTCTTGGGTCTCTCGGCAATTATTTCTTGTCCATTTTTCGAATGCCTAAAGCTGTGGTAAAGAAGTTGGAGTCTTTAAGGTCTTCTTTTTTTTGGGGTGGTTCAATTAACAAAAGAAAAATTCATTGGATTAAGTGGGATTCCGTTCTTGCGAGTAAGACGAGCGGTGGAGTTGGGATTGGCAGTTTATATGCCATGAATTTTTCTCTAATGTATAAATGGAGATGGCGTGGAATTCAAAATGTAGATAGTCTTTGGGTGCGGGTTATTAAAGATATTCACGGTTGTGATTGTTTTGATAAGATGTCTGCTAAAACGAAAGGTATATGGAAGGATATCACCATGGTGGCGCAAGATATTCATCAGAGATATATGTTGCCAAAGGACGTGATTAGTAGGAAGGTTGGTAATGGCAAGACTACTAGATTTTGGAAGGATATTTGGTGTGACAAGCATGTTTTTGCTTCTCGGTTTCCTCGTTTATTTGCTATTGAGAATGATAAAGATTGTTCTATTCATGAAAGGCGTGGTGTTATTTCGTGGCATTGGAACTGGAGACGGGAATTAAGGAGTGGGCGAGAACAAGAACAGTTGACTAATCTCACGAAGCTTCTTCCTAATAATCTCAGTAACGAGGACGACTCTTGGGTTTGGAATTTTGAAGGTAAATCGGTTTTTTCAGTTGCTCAAATTCGTAAGTTTATTGACATTAAGCACCTTTCTCATGTCGAAAACAATAATCTTTGGAATAAGTGGGTGCCCAAAAAAATAAACCTTTTTATTTGGAGACTGTTTCGAAATGGAATCCCCACCAATGTCAAATTATTTGGTAGAGGTGTGGACATCAACTCGGTAAATTGTCAGCTTTGTAGTCATGGAGTTGATGATATTTCTCATTTGTTTGTTGACTGTGAGTTGTTGAAAAGCACTAGGATCATGATTAGCAAATGGATTCAAGTTGATATACCAGAGTTGGATTATAGCAACACAATATCGTGGATCAAGACACATAATGATAATGCTCATTCTAGAAAGGTGTTGGAGGCTATTTTTTACATTTGGTGGTGTCATATATGGAAGGAGAGAAATAATGCTTGGCACAATGGTAATCATGAAAATGCTACTAACGTTTGCAATTCTGTAGTTTCTTTGTCTTTTCTATGGATTTCTAATAGAGATAGGAAGCACACATATGTTTGGAATGACTGGATCGCGAACCCCCTCGATAATGGTTGATTTGTCTGATGTTGAGGTCGGAGTCTTCTTTGGGCTGGTTACTCTTTTTTTTTTTCGGTACTGTGCCTGCTGGTCTTTGGTTTTACTTCTTTTTTCCCCGCGACATGGTTGGGAATACATCAAAAACACCACGAAGTGAAAACCGGTGGCTCGGCCTTCGTTGGTTGGGAGTTTTTCTCGTGTCTTTAGTTTGTAATTGGCACGAGTTTTTTCCACTCCTTTTGTATTCCTCGCAGTTAATGTCGTGGGATGGGTCTAGATTTGTTGTTATGTTTCTTTCTAGATAATTGTACTTTAAATTGTACTTAAGCTACTAGCAACTTGCTAGTGGCGTTTTCATTTATAAAATTTATGCCGTTCTAAAAAATAAAAAAATAAAAAAATAAAAAAATAATAGTTATATATTTAAAATATATATATATATATATGATTATCCTTTGTATAATCAATGAATAATGAAGTGTTTGGTTATCTAATTTTAGTACTACATGTACAATACTTCGTTAACTATATATATGTTCAAATGTTATATGATCATACACAACTTTTTATACACGAAAAACAAGTTGCCCTGTGTATTTGTATATTTGGAAATAGCCAAATACATATTTATTCAAGTTCAATCACAACTAGCTCAAACGAACAATTTACATACAATCCAAACATAAATACCACTTACCAAACCTGACACAACCATTACTACTGTCAACTACCTCCCATTAACTACAATACTACATTTTTTTTTTTTTTTTTTTTGAACGGCAATATCATATTATTAATATTGAAAACTAGCGAGAGGCTAGGTAAATACAAAGTAGAGTAGGCGGGAATTACATTGATAATAAATTCCAGGAGTTCCAATCTAATTCTTTGTATTTTGATCTCGCAGTTAACCATAGAAATGATGAATGTTTTATGTCTTCGAAAATTCTTCTCGGATTGGCATCTTTGTTGGAGAAAACTTTGTCGTTTCGGGCCTTCCATATGAGCCAGCACGATGTGAGTATGATCAAGTTCACAACTTTAAGCTTGGTAGGAGATGCTCCAGGAGCGATCAATTTTGTAAGAAAAAGATCTTTGGTTTGAAAGGCAAATATCGGAGGTAGTTTGCACCATATCGAGATATAGAACCACACCTGAATCGCCACTGGACATGCTGTGAGGAGGTGATCAATCGTTTCCGCATTGTCTTCACAAAGTGGACATAAAGAGTTATCCATATGCAGGTTCCTTTTGAGTAATTCTGATTTTGTTGGAACACGACCCATTTCAGCTCTCCATCCCCAAATGTTCACTTTTAAGGGAGCCCACTTAGTCCATGGGAAGATCCATGGATGGGGACCAAATCGTCTTTGTGTTATGATGTTGCGAAGTGATTTTATGGAAAATTGGGGGGCTCCCATACCTGACCATTTCCACGTGTCGTTTCCGTCTTGGAAATTTATGTCTTCCAGCCTTGATATGAGGGAATTTAACTGTTGAAGCTCATTGTGTGTTGAAGGGGGTCTCGTCCATCGCCATTGCCAAGAGCTTGAAACTGGGTCGATAGGCTTCATGCTAGCAATGCTACGGTCTTTGTTGCACTCTAATTTGTATAGATCAGGAAGTTGTGCTCTAAGTGGTACTTCACCGCTCCAAACATCAATCCATAGTCGAATAGAGGCGCCATTCCCAATTGTACCTGCAATAGAGTTGTGCAAAGAAAAATTTTTTTGAACTAAAAGTTCGTCTAGTTTTGTGATACCTGACCAAGGACCTGGATGCCCACGCTTGAGAGGAAGAGGAGCACAAGCACGCGAGGAAGAGTGAATGGCACATATAACTTTCCTCCATAGTGAATCGGGTTCTGTTTTATATCGCCACCACCACTTGCATACATTAAATTCGTTGAGTTTGCACAGGCCTAGACCACCTGATTGGATTGGATCAGTTACTCGTTCCCAAGATACCCAAGCTATTTTATTTCGGCCCATGGGCCCCCCCAAAAGAAAGTTCTTCGAATTCTTTCTAGTTTATCAATTACTGACACCGGGGCTCGAAAGATAGAAAAATAGTAAGTGGGTAGGCTATCAAGAACTGATTTCAGAAGTGTGAGTCGACCCCCAATTGATAGTGCAATACTCTTCCATTTTGAAAGGCGGTGCTCGAATTACAATACTACATACAACTATCTCTTCACGTTTATACATACAACTATCTCTGATAAGTTACAATCTACGTACAAACCTAGCTAAAAATTACATTACAATATGCCCCCACACACAAATAGTTTCCAAAATATGTAACAGCTCGGTATTTCACCTAGAAAAAAATGTTGGTCATTTTGTAATTTTTGTACAATTTTTTGTTACTTATGGAGTATGTTATAGTATTTATATTTCTCTAACTCCAACTTCTATATTTTATCAAGTGTATTGCTTTTTTTTGTGATAGTATTTTTCTGCTTTTCTTTAATTCACAAACCATGGATCGAAAACTACTTAAAACTATAAAGTCAAACAACACTTAAAACACAAAGTTATGAATAAACTTACATCACCTGCACATATTATATACTAGAAAGGTACCCGCGCGTTGCAGCGGTGGTGGCGACGACTGTGTGGTGGTGGCGGCGGCGATTGGTGATGATGGCGGCGGCGACAGATTGTGGTGGTGGCAGGGCGGCGGCGAATAATGTAACTTATTGATGTAAAAGGGGTAGTGTAGTTATTTTAAAAGTTAAGGATAGATGTTGTAAATCAATTTCATTAAGGGTATTATAGGTATTTCAAGTAGTTATTATAGAAATTTCAAGTGGAGATATTTAAAATAGTGAATAAAAGGGAAGGGGCATTTTGGGGTTATCAAGTTCTTTTTTGAGAAATGGACAAATGCTTTATAATGTAGTATATATATAATATCCACGAACTCTTTTTTCCCCACATCAAATTGAAAAAGAGAGCATGGTAGGTTGATGGTATTTATCTTCTCCAGATCAGATTCCAAAAAATCATGACTGGGTAAGGATAAAGGATGATGACGATGGTGGCTGATGGTTGGTCGATGGCATGGTAGGTTGATGGTATTTATTATTAATAATATAATAATAAATATAAATAATTATAGAAATAGTATTATAAATAATAATAAAAATAATGATAATATAAAAAATATAAAAAATAATAATAATAAATACAAATAATAATAATAATATAAATAATAATATAATAATAATAAAAATATTAAGGTTAAACATTTATTTCCATTACTGCTATCTTTGATATCCACCAACTACCCAGATTTAATACTCCATCTTTAATATCCACGAACTCTTTTTTCCCCACATCAAATTGAAAAAGAGAGCATGGTAGGTTGATGGTATTTAAACATAACTTACGCACTTTCCAGCCCGAATCTCAAACGAGTAGGGACTACGAAACTCACCTTTGCAAAGCAATAACAAGTACGAAATGAGCTAAGTGAGTCCAACGTTCGTCAAACGTCCGCAACCTATCATAATATTACATTCCATATCATTTACTTTTCATACAATCAAGCCATAACCCATCATACGACCCCCGACAATGGAAAACTCAACGGATACGAATACGACACTAGAATGACCCAAGGAATGAACATTGGATAGATAGACTCGATGCAAGAACCACGACGCGAAAACTAGAAAATCAACCAGCAGGACAGTACACATATAAAAAATATATAAAATAATTATTATAAATACAAATAATAATAAATATAAATAATAATAATATAAATAAAAATAATAAAAATATTAATAAAAAATAATGATATTAATAAATGTATAATTATAATAATTAAAAATAATGATACAAAATAATAATAATAATAATTATAATAATTATAATAATAATAATAGTAATAAAACTAATTATAAGAATTATAGTAATAAAAATAATAATATATAAATAATAATATACATAATAATATAAATAATAATAATAATGATAATAATAGTAATAATAATAATAGATAAATAAAAAATATGATAATAATAATAATATAACTAATAATAATGATGATGATGATGATAATCATTAATAAATAAACTAAAATAATGATAATAATAATAATAATAATAGTAGTAGTAGTAGTAGTAGTAGTAGTAGTAGTAGTAGTAGTAATGTTTGAGGGCTTTTTGGTAAAGTTGCGTATATTCCAATGGAATGTCAAACTTTCCTTCCATTTTGTGATGGAATCTTGAATTCCATGTTTTAAGGAATTCAATATAATGTTTTAAATTTCAATTCCTTTATATTTCTCAACCAAACAAGTGATGAAATAGAATTCAGATTCCAATTCCTGAGAATTTCAAAGGATTCCAGCGAACCAAATAGCCCCTAAGATTTCAGATGGACAAGGTTTCTTGTATATATTAAAAAGCATGCTTATGAATAGTGCTAAAAAGGTTATTTTAATATTTTAACAATATTGTTTTTTGTCTAGAACCATGCTACCTTGGCCCCCCAGCGAAATGAAGTGTTTATGTTGATGATTTACCTATTAAGTAGAACTTATATACTTTATTCCTTGATTTCATATGTTGTTACACAGCGAAACCATCTTTGTATCAGGAAGGGCCAAGGCCCACCCAACCCCATTAATAATATTAGTATTTACATGTATAATTCTATAAAAATTTGGGTAAATAGTTTATATGGTTCGTCCCAAATCCTAACAAAAACAAAACTTTTTTACATAAGCCCATTTATAAAAGACAATTAAAATATCTTCCTTTCTCTGGAAGTTTATGAGTGAGACGATTATCCATTCATTCTCTCCTTATCTTTATCTAAACTAATAAAGGTATATAATTTCTTAGATCATTCAATTCCTTTTCCATGATTTCAGTGGCGAAGCTAGACTTTTCCGAGTAGGGGGTCGGGATCTAAAATTCTATAATGTTTAGTATATAAAATTTTAAAAAAGGGGGTCGAAACCGAATATATCGAAATTTTTCTATACGAAAACTATATACCCCCTACATTGCAAAAAAAATTTCGTAGGGTCGGGCGCCCCCCCCCCCCCCACCCCGCCCCTTACTAGCTGCGCCAATGCATGATTTACCATCTCAGCATCTCGTTTTTGTAATTTTATTTGACAAATGTTTATGTTTTTTTTTTAAATATTTTAGTTTTTATTTATGTCATATGTGTTTAAGTATTTTGTAGGGTTGGAAGTCTTTTTACGATGTGTGTTTGATTTAGTATAGTTTTTATAAGTTTACTAGAGTTATGCCCGCACGATGCGGCGGTGTAATGACGGCAGAGGTGGTGGCGACAATCATATGCCCGCGCAAGGCGACGATGTAATTGCGGCGGCTATGGTGGCGGTAGCGGCGGTGGTAGCGGTGGCGATTGGTGGTGGTGGCGGTGGCGACCGACGAGTAGTGTAGGTTATTGATGTATGATATTTTTGTGTTTAAATTTGTGAATTTTATAGAGATATGACAAAAATATAGAAAAGATTGGTATTAAAATAAGTTCATTGATCATATTACAAAGTCGGTATCAAAACAAACTTTGAAAATACCTACTTTGTAATATCTAGGTTCCGCAACAACCTTGTATTGTAATATCTAGGTTTCGTCAACATGGACTAACTGAGTTGCAAAGACAGAGTAACACGCCGGGTATTAGTCTAGGAAATGTTCAGTTTAGAGTACTACACCGTTTATTAGTCTTGTTTAAAATGTCAATAGGCTAGGAGAACAATTGTGTACAATCACTTAGTGATTTATAATAAAATCACCAACTGATTGATGAAAAAAACAAATATTGTTCTTCTAAATGGTATAATTATTTTAAAATAATTATCATCCTTTCGTCTACATATGCAAAGACAGGGTAACACGCCGGGTATTAGTCTAGGACATGGTTTATCATTGTTATGTGTTTCTACATGTTTCAAGTATTTATGAGTAGATTTTATTATGAAGTACGGAGCATGGAAACTAAGTTGTTTTAGACATGCTCGGCTTGCACACTTGATTTGTACGCCGCATGGAAATATCAACTATTTTATTATTTAAAAAACCCTTGAAACGCCCGTACAAACTAATATATTAGTAAATGAATAAAAATAAAAGGTAAACGTTATAGTCGTTAGCCGGGGATTACCAGAACGTTGGTTTTTTTTGTTAGATTGACCCTTTATAAAAATGATTACAAAATAATATACTACTAAATGAGTGAAAAAATAAATAGAAGATTAGCGTTAGGTAAAGGAATGACAAAAAAGGCTAAAAAGATATAAATAACGTACGATACACAACAACATATCAGTTAGGATAATTAAAAAACGAATTTATTAGGGGAAAAAAAAACAACAAGCAGGCTGGCAGGCTGCTGCTTGCTTCACTATTCCTAAGGACGTCCTTCTTTGTATATATATACTAATACTAATACTAATTAATCTGATGTAGAAAACTAGTCATATTTGACCTCAAATGTCAACATTTCTATTCAATATCAATCTCAGAGTGAAAACTTAAATCCACAAAATGCAAACATTTATCACAAGGGAATTGTGTTAAACACGACTCTTGCTTAATTTTATATTTATCGTTTAATCTTTTCTCTCTTGCTTAATCTTTTAGGATGCATAGACATTCATTGATAATCCCCAAATTGAGTGGTTGCTCATTAGGTTAGTAGATTTCTTGACACACCTAGCTTCTTTTGATAAATCATAAGAAATAATTCGTTTGTGGCAATGTTCATCATACATATACCAGTGCAGTGCCGTGCCGCGTTGTATAAGATCCCAACTCGTGTGTCTTAAATAGCTCACTTCATCGACAAATTTTAAAACATTTGATTTCAAACTCGACACATGAAAACATGTCTTTCTGTTCCATTTATTGTACTCTCGTGTAACCTTGTAATCATTTGTCGATGAATTATAACCAAAATCCTATTCCTAGTCAAGGCAATTGGTTACTAAAATTAACTTGAGCACATACATAGGACTTATTCATAAGAGGCCGTTGGATGAACCAACAAGACAACAATTCTCATTATAAAAAAAGCCGAATCTCAAATCATAATTGCCAGCTAGATGTGGAACGATTGTTTCAACCCATAGTGTAACTATGGTTCAGCTGAGCATAAACAAAATGACATATAAACAACACCCACACCCATTGCGAGTTACATTTGTTTACCCATTCCCGCACCCACCGGCCATTAGACATATATTAGTTTCTATATATTAAGTTTCCATAGTATTAGTTTTACTCATGCAGTCTTCCACAACTTTTGAACAATGATGATCAACCATTCTCTCAGATTCTCCACCTTCATCAGAGAGGAGATTTGATCCGTTATGAGAGCATACAAGATTGCATGCATCTCCAAGCGCCAATCGAGTAGCGTAAAATGCCACACTCTCATAGCTTGAAGTGACATCTTCTGAGAGAACACTGCTTGCTGGAGGGGGAAGTAGTTGCTGCATTAACTGTGTAGCTAAAATAATGCGCCTCTTTGGTCTCAGCATATCTTCAATAACTTCCTCATCAACTTCAATCTTTTCCATCAATCGATTGGTTGCTCTGGTCCACTCCAATGGAGCAGTGTAAATGTCTTGAAGATTTTTACTACCCCCCGATACTTCCTTGATCCACGAATGATTTGTCGAGCGCTTGCGTTTCTTTGGCCTCAGGGTAACCAAATTTTGAGCGCCAGCATTCAAGTGCAGCGGGGGAGTGGGAAATTGCTCAGCCACCACAGATGGGTGTTACTAGAGTTTTGAAGATAACACCCCCTTGATTGGTATCAGCTGCAGCATTTGCTAGCTCTTATGGGTCATGTGCCTCTAAACTACTCAAAACTTTCCCCACGTTAAATGATCCTTGTGACACCATCTGACCACTTTTAGATGTTCCAGATTTTTCTAACCAAGGTGGAGCCATTTGGGGACTTATGTGCAAGCGTTCAATTTTACCAAAAGTCATGATGTTACCAGGAATGACACTTTGAGATCCATTTTGTTCAGATCCAGGTACATCTTTAGAAACTAGATTAGTATGTAGAGAAGTCATATTCCGGTCAACACTACCCATATTTTTCAAACCAAGCTGAAGACATTTCAGGACTCATGTGCGAGTGCTCAATTTTAGCAGAAGTCATGATTTTACTAGGTGTGCCACTTTGAGATCCATTTTGATCAGATCCAGGTACATCTTTTGAAGGTATATTAGCAGATAAAGAAGCCACATTCCGGTCAACGCTATCCGATGGTCCTGCAAATCTTGGCATTAAAGAACCTCCAGGCGGGACAGGTACTTGACCACCCAATAAATTATCTGAATCTTTCAATCTCTTCAATACCCTATTATATGTGTCATTGTCTGCACAACCTTCATTTGATCCAGCAACGAAAATTGCTGCTTGAAATTTTTCGGCTTTAAAGAACGACCAAACGCTTCAAGATCTTTTTGAGCTGCAGTAGAATTAAGAGCTGAAGGATCAGCGGAAGGCATATTAATGGAATCAGTGCCTGCTGCCAGTCCATTCATCATTTGACCTCGGTCAGCATTTTCAGTTGACTGCTCCCTGGTAAAAGTAATCCCCTGCATTGCACCATGCTTAGACATACTATTTCCTCTCTTTTCTGCTTTTTGTTACAATCACCGTGAACAACCACCGGCGGAGTGGCGGCTTTGCTCCTCCCAACCGTAATATCTTAACAACCAGCATCATGAACCAGTTCACTGCTCCTTCTGCCCGCAGCAAAGGGCTGCTTCTATAAGCATTTAGGAAGGATATTTTTGGTATTTCACCACTGTACAAGTAAAATAAACTTATGTACAAGCGTCTTAATGAACAATAAACGGATCTAACCCAGAATCTGCTTGTGATGTAGCAGATTCATATACAAGAACAAACCATAAGGAACATAAATAATAACTAAATAGCTGAATGATTATATTAATAAAAGAGTTTTACACCAGATAGAAATAATAGAGGAGCTAACCTAAACCTAGACTATAGGATGGTATATCTAGATGCATAAGTTCACTACTGGTCCTTCTATCTTCCAGTCTTCATAAGTAACTCTAGCTTTATCCTTGTGGCACTTTGAGTCGCTTTAAGGTAGCTGCACTTAACCAATTTAAGTTAGAAGTAATAATGAAACAATTAAGTTGTAAAGATAATACTTAATGCGTGAAGTCTTAGAGTCTTAAATCTTAAAACTCAAAAGCTTCTTGAACACGCTCCTCCCCTTTCTGTGGATCAACAATAGACAAACCAGTCGGAATTTTGATTGGAATGCTTTTAACTTTAATGTTTCATAGGACATGTATCCCACTGTATTCTCTGCTTTGTTTTTATTTTGTATTCCTAGCTCCTAGCTAGTTTTATCAATGAAATATCGAACGTTCCAAAAAAAAAAAAAAACACGCTGTTTGTTTATTATCGCTTTTAATGATCCTTACATATAAAAAAAAAGACAGGAGCTAGGAATACAACAGCTTGCAAGTCTTAATTTTCTCTCGCTTTTAAATCTGTCGGATAATCAGTTGTCAGGGCGTATTCCAGGAGGCCCACAATTTCAAACATTTACAGAGGCATCATTCAGGGACAACCAAGGTTTATGTGGTCTGCCTTTGAACAAGATCTGTAACAACACTACTTCAAATTATCCTAGGACAGCAACAGAAAGAAATGAAGATTCAGATTATGGAACTGGGCTCTATCTCAGTATTGGATTGGGATTCCTAGCGGGGTTTCTGATTGTAGTTGGTCCACTTGTTTTTCTCAGAAGATGGAGAAATTGGTACAGCAATCATGTTGATAGAATCCTTGTAAGGATCATTAACAAACAGGCAAGCATGGTCATTAATAAGAATGAGCATCAAGACAGCACCCATTTCAAATAATATATCATATAATAATCATCCTGATCAACACATATAAAATGCTTCTGTCCATGGATCTTTGGTTCACCATGTCACCAAACTTGACAAAATAAGTGGGTCAAGTTGGGTTGGATAATGTGTCAAAACTTAAAACCAGTTGAAATGGGTAAAATGCTTTTGTCCATGGATCTTTGGTTCACCATGTCACTAGACTTAACAAAATAAGTGGGTCAAGTTGGGTTGGATAATGTGTCAAAACTTAAAACCAGTTGAAATGGGTAAATTTTAATGCAAGCTGGAAAATTTCAGCTTTACCGGTTTCTTTACTGCTGTCTAATTTTACTCTGCCATTTGACAGGAAGAAAACATGTTACAACGGATCAGGGACATAAGGTATAGACAAAGACCACTTCCTACTAACCTGTCAAACAAAGACCATTTCCTACTTGTTGAAAACATGCTAAAATAATAAGCAACATTAATCTAATGACTTGATCAGATATGCTATTAAACAAACTATTAAAATAAAACATAAAATATAACTTTAATGTAAAAGTACTTACCTTATCAGCACCATGACCTTCAATGATGGGATAATAGCATTCTTTGGCAATAGATGCGGTC
>JAOXNX010000032.1:21826504-21839349 GCA_028566075.1 Solidago caesia
AAGGCGTATCCTACACGTATCCGTCCCCATGGCGTCCCCGAAACGGGTACTCCACCCTAACTGCCGTTTCCGTGCATCATAGAAGCTGTTTACAAGATGCAGGCTTAATCTTTATAGCCAGCCTGATATCTCCTTAATATCTCCTTATAGAATGGAACGTGATGCATGCAGGGCAATGTTGACAGATGCAAAATTTATCGAGGCAATGCTTCCTTCTTTGTGTTTATTTGTGAACCAGTGTGTGTGTTTGTTGAAAAAGAAGATGAATATAATTATTTTGTAATTCTTGCAGGTTTTCATGAACATGCTTCTTAAAGTGTGTGAAGGCAGAGACGCTAAAGGCCTTTACAAGCTCACACGAGCCGGAAAGATTAGAGGTAAGAATTACTTTTATCTAAATCTCTGTATAATTAGTTGCTACTACAAATTGGGTAACATTGTGTAACTGGTAAAATAAATATCTATAATTTGACCATAACACTTATTTTAACTAAAAAGTTTGAATTTTAGTGTCTCAACTCTCAAATATAATCACGACAACTATATATAATAAAATTAAACATGAGAGTTTAGTTTTTATTAGCATATAGGTGGCACAATGGGGGTGGCATTTTTAGTAAACCAATCCTTTTGGACCTGCACATTGGAATTACCCAGTTTGTCGTTTTACCCAAACAAAACGATTTACCTATTTACAATTTGAATAATAACCTAACTAGCACAAGCTAGCAAAAATCATGACATTGCATGCATTCAATATCTCATTTAAGTTCTGGAAGCTGGACTCACGAACAAAATGACCGAGAAGAGTCTCACAATTGTGGGTTGTGTTGCATCCGCATTAAGTCCATCATAAACACCAACGAACGTGGCCCGTTGACTAACATAAACCTGGCTATAATCCCCCATACGCCTATTGGCTTGGACAGCTGCAACAGAGTATTCTCCAAAGGCATGTTGTTCAACATTTTTACTCCATATCCATTCATTTCTCGGTGTGTTAACCACATCGGAATAATCCTTGCTCATACGTCTTTTGTGTGTCAAAGATGATGTCTTTAAAATCTGATATACCTATTTGTACGCTTCCACTACTTCCATTTTTCGTATACTTTGCTCAAGGATAGCAAATTCGCTTTTCTTTTACCTATAGGGATATATAATGATTTTTCATTCATTTAATTTTTGAATGTTATAGGGAAGGTATAATAGCAACTTGCTTTTGGATTGTTCAACGATTCCACTAAGATGAAGCAATTGCTCTCCGAATTTCGATAAGTAACTAAGGATTGAGAAATGGGTTGATTATTTGTGATGCTATTAAGTATTAACAAAATTAAACCCGGATCGGTCCCAAAGGTATTATTAGTCGTATAATAACTTATCGTACGTTTAAGTTTTCATTAATCGTGTATTTTTAGTTTTTTCTTGATTAGTAATGTGTGTGTTTATGATGAATTGTGATAAAGGTTGTGAAGATTAGTAGGTTTCCTTCATAATCCCTAACATGGGATTCTTAGCCATTGCATGCTTATCTCTTTGACAATGTTAGAAACTTTTTGAAAGCGGTTGAAGGATTAAAGTTGCCCGTATTTAAAGCTTCGCTTTTCTAAAGGGTACTCATATGACGATTTCAGTTCATTTTAGGTTTTCTTTTTTTCACAATGATTTTTGTTTGTTGTTTTTAGTGCATTGCAGATGGCTATTCAGAATAAATGGGGCGGTCGTGATACTCGATAAAGAGCCCAGCAACTTGCAGTTGATATCTATCACTGGCTCATTTGACCTGCTGGTATTTTAATATCTTAAAATTTTCATTTAAAATAAATATGTATCTCCAATCAACGCTAGCTCACAATAATGTAAAGTTAAGTACTCATGTGATCCTGATTCTCATTCATCAAATCATATTCGTCTTTTTTGAACAGTAATCCTTTTTATTAGGCATATGATGATGTATGGATGGAATTAGTTAAATTCATAAAAAAGTTTAGTGAGGAAAAGGCTTCCACGTGAAATACCTTTGTATCTTAATTCAAACGAAGAGCTTTTGTCCGTTTGAGATATGAAAACCTTGCTAGCATGTTAAATGTAATGGCACATACTATATATTTTCTTTTTATGTATTTTGTAGTTCCGCTGTCAATAATCCCGAATTAACTTGTCTTATGTTTGTATCCAAAACTTTTTCGTGTCAAAAATGTGTTCCGTGGCAACGCGTGGGTACTATGCTAGTATATATATAATCATAGTAGGTAACCAATGGGGTGAAACCCCAGTGGTACCGCCCCCTAACAAAGAGTTCTAGGTAGCTAAAAGGTGCGGATTCGAATCCTTGCTAAGTAGATTCCCTCCCACCTAGTTCTCTGGGGAGTCACCGGGCTGTAGTCTATGCGGTAGAGACGTAAGGTACCAATACGGTACATGGGACCAGAGGGTTCCCACCCATCTACCCCTATAATCATAGTAGGTAACAAACCTTGTGAATTACTTTTCTTGGTTTACTGAAATTCCAACACAAGAAAAAGATAAATAAAAAATAAAAAAGTATGTCATTACATAAAGTATAATAGTATAAAACGAATTGCAAGTGGATGTGGAATTAATGAGGTAATGATTAATATCCATACTCTTCCATATGTTAATTACACTACTAGATGAAACAAATTCTTGCCTAATTAGGTAAACATTGTCGTGTGACATTTACTTCGTGATACTCTTCCAACTCGTAATAATCTCAATGCGTAACGTATGAAGTTACAAAGGTTGGATTGCTGTGTATGTTATGCGTTTGTCGAGACAGGTGCTCATTTGTTTTCAAATTGCTCTGTTGTGGCCCTGACTAGAACATTACTAGCTAATTAGATTAAAATCAATCTCCCTGTTTGCGAGCCAAATGAACTGTTATAATGGCTTGATAATCAGAATTTTAATGGAAAATATAAGAGGATCTTGAAAGGTATTCTCTTTCCTCGGTGGTGGTTACTATGGAAACATCGCAACAATGTTCATTTCCGGGATAGCAATGTAACAAGCAATGACCAATTTCATCAAATTGTATCGATTTTGTTTATTTGGATTAGTACACATTTTAATTATTTTTTTTCTTGGACTTTGTGGCAAATTAGCCCTAGTTATTTGACATAATTTTCTCTTACTCCGGTGTCTTGTCGGTGTATTTACTATTTAGTAATAAATTCAAATGTTCCAACAAAAAAAAAGTAAAAATGATATCCTCGTCATTTTCAACATCTCTCATTTATATTTGTCAAAATATTATGTTATCACACATTAATATTTTAGTAGATTTATATGTTTTCCCGCAAATTATGTGGAAAACTAATCTAGTTTAGTTATTAAAATACATATATTTCCTCAAACAAAAACAATGACTAAATAATAATGTGAACCCGCAGGCCGCAACGAAGTGTGGGGCAAGATCTCCTTGTTATGTTATAATAGGAAAGTAAATAAATCATATATCTGTTAGGACCGGGATTCGCTGAAGATGACTTAGTCGCTGAAGTGTGTTGTTAGCGAGTCATCAGCAAGCCATTTTGGAAGTTGGTGTGTTGATCTTATCCGAATATTTGTAAGTCAAAAATAGGTGGGAAGTGAAAGAAAAAACTTGAGCCCAAAGGGTCACATGACTGACATGTGACAGGTCATGTGACCTGCTTTATCCTCTTTGGGAAAAATCCAAGTTGGTGTAAGTCCTTTCTTAGTTTTCTCTTTTACCCAAAATGACAAACAAATAAGAAGACAAATCAGAATCATTGAATGCCGGAGTACTTCACCAATTGATGGTTGACAACTACTCTCACATCAACATCTATCATAGAAAGGTTGTTGCCACTCCCCGCTATAAAAGACAACCTTGTGATGACATTCTTCTTGTTGGTCCAGAAAATTACTAGGTGTATTTTCTTTGTTTTTGCATTTTACATAAGTTGTAATTGTAAAACAGTTTAGAGTCTTTAGTAGGTCTAGACTCTAATGTTTGTGTAAACCAACCAACTATTGTATCACCGTTTAATGTATTGAAGTTATAATACAACGTACAATTGGTTATCTTGATTGGTGTTCTTTACTTTCTTGTTTATCTTTATTTTTATAAGTAAGTTGTGCAAACTCAAGAACTAACAATATCAATGATTAAATTTGTACTAAAATATTTCTAATTTTCCTAAATTCAATTTAGAGAATAAATATTGATTTATAACATCATCAAATGATCCAATTGTTAGAATTCATTGTTGAAAACGTATTTAATGGTTATTACTTAATCACAAATGAATTTAAGTTTATCTTTTATTATATATTAGAGATGAAAAAACATTATCACAAAAAAAAAAAAAAAAAAAACAACGACAACTTGAGTAAATTGTGATCTCAAACATCGTACCAGGACCAGAGACTGCTTGGGGATAGCGTAGACAGTTGCCCCATCTTTAATTTTAATACAATGTAAATTTTTTATATTTTAAAGCCTTAAAGATATATTTAAAATTTTGCCCCTTAAAAAATTAAATATGATCGATACATACAAAACATAATTCTAAAAATTTATCTCTAAAGATAAATTTTCTTACTTCATATTTGCATCATACTATACTTTTTAGGAAGCGGGGGTGACGATACCGTCCGTCATCATGACTTCCGCAATGCTAGTGCCCAAAGTGTCATAGAAATGGATAACACAACAAAATGATATTATAAAATGAATATGGATAACACAACAAAATGATATTATAAAATGAATATGGATAACATTCATTTACCAAAAACTTGTTTGAACCCTTAAAGTTATTTACCTATGTACATTCATATCATCGCTTTACACCTTGTTGCACACATAGAACATTATCGCTGTATGATCACAACACTTGTTGCAGTGACGTTTAAGTACCTAACTGCCGACTTAAGTTTTTTGGGGGACTTAAACGATATCAATTTTGGGGGGTCTAGTTCATTAGTATACAAATTAACGTAAACAAAGAAAAAAAAAAAAAGTAGTTCAACTTATGTTGAACTACTCGTAAATAAAGGTGTAGAGGTTGATGCAAAAACCAATAAAAGAGTTATTGCAATGCAAATTGTATAATAGTACCTAGTCCAAAAACATTATCACTAAGCCTACTATACAAAAAAATTGAGGCTCTAAATTTTTGGAGGCTCAAAACGATTGTTTAACCCATAACAACTATTAAGCCGACCCTGCTAACTGGATTAGAATTCCGTTATATTAGGGTAATTATTATTAAACAAAATTAATACAACCACAAAGCTTAATAAAAACGATGATACAGAAAGAACATTATGATAACTACCACTACAATGTCATTTGGATAGAAAATGGGGACATGATGCCACCTTTTATGAATGGGATCCCAACACAATCACCTCCACCTTGCTCTTCCTTAATATAATATTAGTATCTCTAATATCTAATATCTAATCTTTAATCTAATCTTTAATCTCTAATCTCTAATATATAATAAAAGAGAAACTTAAAATTAATATTGGAAAATTAATAGCCTTTAGATATACATTTTAAAAATGATTTAGAACCATTAGATTACTTTGATGATGTCATAAATATTTTTCTATTATAGTCATTAATAATTAATGTCATTGAGTGATATAATTATGGAATGGTTTAATTTAATTGTTTGTTTGGAGATATATGCTATTTTAATATTTACTAAATTTTTTTTTTATATGATATATTAAAATATATAGAGACATATATATTGCTGATCAAATTTAAAATAGAATATAATTGACTATGTTTTTGTGTTTTATAGAAGAATGCTAGATTTAGATCCTTGTTAAATATATGAAAGAGTTACGATATTTTCAAAATAGAATTTACTACTCCTTCCGTCTCATTAGAAGTGTCTTGTTTTAAATTTTTAAAGTATTTGTTTTTCAACTTTGACTTTAAATATATTTTTTGTGATATATAATACTTGATGAAAGTTATATCAATGAAAACACATCTAAAACTCAATCAATTCATATAACTTTAATCGAGTATTATATAACACAAACAAAAATATTTAAGGTTAAAGTTTAAAAAGAAAAACTTTAAAAATTCAAAACATGACACTTTTAGTGGGACGGATGGAGTATAAATATATGTAACCCAAAAGATTTTATAAATTCAAATTTAAAAAGATATGAAAAAATAAACTGATAAATTTAAATGTAAAGAATATAAGTAAAATTATTGAGTTGTAATCATTTTTTTATATATCTTTTTTTTCTTTAATCATTATATTTAACTTGTAGATAAATAATATATATAATAATTTTTGCGTGGGCCTATAACTTTTATTTTTATTATAAACTTGAGTTAGAATGTTTATCTTTTTTATATAACTTTTTTTATTTAATTATTATCTTTAACTTGTAGATAAATAATATATAACATTTTTCATCCATAATTTTTTTTTATTATAAATTTGAGTTAGTATGTTTACCTTTCTTATATAACATTTTTCATCCATAGTTATATTTGTTGTTCAAAAAAATAACATCTTTAAACGTGTAAATATACTATCAAAAGTTGTTAATTAATAAAAAGCCGGATGGTATATTATTATAATAACTAAATGTAAAAGAAATTTTTGTTGATTATCACTTAAATGATATTGAAATAAAAATGGTAATTCATTCTTACAAGTTTGCTAAAACTTCTTTTTTAACACCTAACAAAAATTAATGTCCGGTTAACGAGGATTACCCAATGGTGAAAAAGCACCCCATATGCTTTTCTTTACTGCAAGTTTATAATTATTTTGCTACAAAAAATGGTTAACATTAGTTGAAATATATATATATATATATATATATATATATATACACTTATATATAATCATACGTAAAGCCACTGTATTGTAATAATATTATCGCTTTTCAACCTATCTTATCTATAAATATACATTTATGTTATTTTAAAACATTAACATATCATTAAGAATGTATGTTTACTCGCGTATTACGCGGGTTAATAATCTAGTAGTATATAAATAACTATAAATGATTAAAATAACGGAACGTTAATGTTACTCAATTCCATCATAAACAATAAACAGAATATAGATAAGTTAACCAATTTTGTCATAAACAGAGTATAAAAATGGTAAGATATAGACCGTCAGCAAAATATATTAATTTAGTAACACAGTTTAAGTTTTTTTTTTTGAAATTAACATAGTTTACGTTATAACCGAATAAAACCAAAATTATTTATAAGTTATTATTTCTTATAAAAAGTTCAACAAATTTTAAATAATTTCAACCACAACCATATATTGATTAAAAATGAAAGATCATGCCAACTTTTGAGTGGGAAAACAACACAATCATATACGCTTTCTTTTTGCCCCCATTGGTTCAATTCTCACACTAAACACACACTAAATGTGAAAACTACACCTCCAATATTTTCTCTCATGAACCTACTTTTCTCAATAGCATTACTCATTCATTTCTCAATTCACTTTTATGGCCAATGTACCACTGATAACCTTCAGCTTGGTGCCCAAACTACCCTTGTCATACCCGGTTTATACATTATTGGCTTTGTTGCACGAGCATTTGTACTCGAGACTAGCCAACCCGTGCCCAATTTTCGGGCCGGGCTTAGCATCGAAGCCATTGAAGAAAAATATGTTTGTTCATTAGATATTTTTCTTGGAGACTTTAAGGTTTGGAGCTCATCTCATCTATCAAGATTTTTTACTTCTGAGAAATGTGTGCTTGGTCTTAGTTGGGATGGCGACTTACTATTGACGGGCCATGATGATGAGATGGGTTGGCGCACTGCGACATATGGACAAGGTATAAAGGTAAATTTAGTCTATTTTGTATTCCTTCACAAGTACTCAATTGTATACTCGAGGCTACTAGTACATTTATATTAGTATACTTTGATTTGATAAAAAGGCCTATATAATGAAACAATGCCATGTTAGATTACTTGTTCTTGGAGATACGTTGATGACTTATATCATATATATAATATATAAATATATAAATTTATCAGTTTTGACCGATAAATGTGTTGTTAAACACTTATATAATGATAATTAGTTATGCATTATGTTAGTTTTATAAACTTATAATACATCAAAATGAAGTTTTTGAGTATTCTTATGTTATTCTCACTTTAAAGAGGAAAGTTTATGAAGATCATAAGTAAATTAAAAAGATTACATGTTCTCTGTGATGCATTGATCGCTTGTATGTAACATGTTATTGATGCATCCATAAAAATCTCATGGTACAATCACCCATTGCCACAATCTTTTAAATGTATCTTTACACCAATGTCTTTAAACCGGCTGGTCCAACCGGTTGGACTGTGAATGAACTGAGATTTTCCATATTACCATGAAGTCGGTTTTTTGGGTTTGAGTGAACCAGACCAAAATGGATTTAGACCGAGTTTGAAGTAGTTAACTCCTTTTCTGGGGTGTTTTTGCTTTTTTTTAATCATTGGTGTTTGAACTTGTTTACCTAGATTTGAATTTATAATTATCATTTGCACATAATAAAGGGAACCATTGAAAGGTAGTTTGTGAATTATTATGCTAGAGTTTAATTGTTTTTTTTAATGGCAAAGTTTTATTAAATAAAATAAATAAAGACGGCCAAACAATATAAAAATAATCTAGAGTTTGGTTATTTTTGGTCGTTTGTTGCTGGAACCTAATATTGAACCTATGTTATTTAGGTTAAAACTCTTTTGGCATTATTATGTTAAATGTAAATTTATTTTGGCTTCCGGTTCACCCCAAGTCTAACCTGTCGGACCAGTAAATTATGGTGTGGTTGGTTTAGTGCCCAGTCTGGTTTTCAAAATATTGCTTTAGACCATCTTAAGTACAGTTGTTTTATGCATGTCTGAAACTCATAAAAATGGAACTTACGGTATAATACACGATTTGCAACATTTTCACACATGAAACTTAACGATTGACAATCATCTGCTAGTTCATCGTTTTCATAAAAAATATGATTTGTACGCATTTTTTACATGTATATATAAAATATGCTTTAAATTAAGTTGTTATCATATATGAATTAACAAGATAACATTAATTTGATGTAGATGTGTCTTTAGATTATTGTAAATCAATTTCTTAGAGTATATATTTGTTTATTCATTTTTCAGAGGTTGCAATTATCAAATACTGGAAATCTTGTTCTTCTTAATGAGTTCAACACCATCAAATGGCAAAGCTTTCATTTCCCCACAAATGTAATGCTTTGGGGACAAACACTAGATGTTGGAACAAAGCTAACTTCCTTTCCTACAAATTCAAGTTCATTTTATTCATTTGAAATTCATCGCGAAAAACTTGCACTTTACTTAAATTCGGGCAAGTTTAAGTACTCGTATTGGGAATTCAATCCCAAGGAATCGCAAAACATCTCATTTATTCGTTTGGCTTCAGACGGGTTACAATTACTTAACGATGATAGCCACAAGATTGCTCAAATCCCCTCAAAGAGACTCCAACTTTTAAGATTTATAGCGATAGAGAACACAACGGGTAAACTAGGGTTCTACTACTATGCAGTGACAACAAAAAAATTTGAAGCCTCTTTCCAAACTCTAAGAAGTAAATGCAACGAGCCCAGTTTTTGTAAAGTGAATGAAATTTGTACATTTCATGAAAAATGTTCGTTTTTAGAAATTAATAGGGGGTTTTCAGGTAATTTTTGTGGGATATGGTCCGGGGTTGACATGAAAGAGATACGGGGCATGATGAGTGTTTTGAGAGACGACGACAAGAAGATCATTAACGCGACAAAGGAGACTTGTGCGGCCTCGTGTATGGAGGATTGTACTTGTGTTGGTGCATTGCTCACAAATGGGAATGGGGAGTGTTATTTGTATGGGGAGATTAGGGGTGTGAAGGAGGTTAGTTTTAGCGACGAAATAAGTTTTTTTGTCAAGGTTTTGAAGAGTGGGAAGAAAAGGAATGGATTGAAGAAATGGGAATTGATTTTGATTGTTGTGGGTGATGGAATTGTTCTTTTTGTATGTTTGGGTGGAATTGGATTTTATATGTTATGGAGAAAGAAAAAAGAAGCACATAATAACTAAGTTTTGAAATATAAATTTTTGTTGGGACATGTTTAATTGTAGTTCAATCAATTTTGTTTGAATTAATACAAGTTGTTTATAAATTTGAATCGTTTGTCTAAATTTTTATAGGTTTGAGCTATATCTATATCTAAAATATGTGAAATTCATTTCTGGTAAATATTCATTTACAAACCATAATTAAGATAAAAATTAAGGGATAATTTTCAACTACACATTTTTCATTTTTTTCCCTCTCTTTCATAAATCACTAGTTTTATCTAATTCATTCAAAATCTTTTATATATCTCAAAAACCGTACATCGATAAATTATAAAAAATATATGGGTGTTTTTAAAATTTCGTCCTCTTTCATTAGAGAGGTCATCCGATATACTTTCGATGACTTTTTAATTTTCGGGTGGAGCCCGTAAGGCTTAGGGCAAAGCCCGTCAGGTAGATCACCACATCACCAATCACCCCCTATGACCTATCACCCCACTAGCTACCCCTTATTAATACCCTTGAGGGTTATGCCCGATAAGGACGAAGTCCCACCTAAACGGGCTACGCCCGTTCGGCTAAGGGCTACCCCCGCACCGTATCATCATTCGAAATTTTTTTTTTTCTGAGTGGTTTTTATTTTAAAAAAATATTAAAAAATTAAAAAATTAAAAATGAAAAAAATAAGGTAAAAAAAAAAGGAAGGAAGGAAAGAAGTTAGAGGAAATGTGTGGCTGAAATTTATCCTTGATTTTCAAGATTTTTCTAGTTTTCATTTGATTACAACCCTTACACTTCTATATTTAATTTTGCCATCCCCACTTTGATCATCACCTATTTGCTTTTCTATTAAAATTGTTCACGTTATATTCCTATGTTAAATTCTTTTGGTATTTTTATTATTTTATGTGAAAATGTTGTGTCATTTTCGTAATCATTTTTTTCTTACAAATTTTTTTTCATGATAACTAACAAACAAATGACTCATTCATATATTTTGTATTTTTTTTTCCTTTCATATATGTTTTATGTGAAAATGTTGTGTCATTATCGTAATCATTTTTCTCTAACAAACAAATGACTCATCCATATATCTGTCAATTGGGCTGCAAAAATGCTCATAAATATCGATAAATATCGATAAGTTTACACAATCTGACAATCATGATAAGTTTCTTTTTTTAGATATCATCGCATATTAATTTTGACATTTTGACCATCTAAAAATAAAAATACTCCTTTCACAAACTGATCTTTTTTTGTCCATAGCTACTATTGTGTTTGATATCAAAACATTAGCATCCCAACTTTCACCTTTCTCATGTAATTTAGTCGCTGATCGTGCACTAAAATATTACGAGTATTTAATTGTCATAGGATAAACATCGAGGTTAGAAACTTAGAATTTCATCATTTGTGATAAAGCATCCTGATATCCTTACAAGATGTTTCAAGTTCGAACCTTTCTAGATAAACATTTTAAGAATGGCTAAAGAAATGGTTAGAAATTGTTTACAAAGATACTCCCGTCAAGCCGCATACATCTTATTCAAAAGATAAGTCATTTCCAGATAACTTGAACAAGAAAAACATTCTATTTATTTGTTGTGATAGATGATTCTAAATAAATAGTATAAAATTGATGATAATAAAAAAATACGATATGTATATATATGAAAATACGATATGTATATATATGTCAACAAGTTTTGAAAATTTGTTGGACAACTAGGACAATAAAAAATTCGTGGCGCAAATATCTACAAAATAAAACCCTTAATAATTATTTTTTAATCATACTTAATGTTGCTGACTCACTAACGCATCCAACCCTATACTCTTTATCTCTATTCTCTATCTCTAGTATAGTAGTATATATATATTCAATTCGATAAAATTAAGATGATGTACAAATGTTATCATAAAATATATATTTTAAAAAAATTTCTACCAAATTAACTTTAACTTATAGTATAAAATGCAATGAATGATATAAAGTGACCCATGCTCCTTCGCTGTCCCTTTTGTCTTGATCTCTAAAATAACATATCAACTTCTCTTCTTCTTCATTATCATATATAATAACTTCGATCGTAAAACAACTGATCATAACGATCACGAAAAATGCATAGATTCGTGACATCGAGTTCACGGTCACGATCAGCAATAGATCAACTCTCTCGATGTCACGTTCGTTATTATTCGCGACTACATGAACATGTTACATCTTTATCGGACAATGAAGAAGAATCCATACATAATGGTCATAATGTTCCTACGATACCGCCTTTTGAATACACTCCGCCGCGATATACGGGGCCTACAGCTGAAGAGATTGCTCGTAAACGTAAAGAGTTTCTTAGCCCTTCCATGTTTTGCTTCTACAAGAAACCCGTGAGTAATATATCTCTTTTTTAGTTACAAAAATAAATATTAGTGTTATTTTATTTTGAGTGTTAATTTCATATTGTTCCTTTGATAATTTGATATTTGAATTTGATTTATTGTGAAAGAAGGTCAATTAAAAGTGACAGTTTAAGGATACTGATCATCATTAAGTTAGTACATATCAACGTATAATATTTATCTAGGTTTAGGTTAAAATAAAACAAGTATTAAAGTAAAACAAATAAAACAATCTTTTTTTTCTTAACTGGAAATTATTGTGCATCATGAAAATCTTTGTGCATCAATGTATATACTTATGCTCAATGAATCGTCGTGCATCAATTTTATCATG
>JAOXNX010000032.1:21857333-21873562 GCA_028566075.1 Solidago caesia
AATGGTCATGGCGTACCTAAGCCAACTGCCAATGGTGAAATTTGGTTTTTTAACAGGGTAATAATTCTGTTTTTGTTCAAGTCATGGAATCTCTTCACACTTTTTCTAAATAGATTTTGGTAGATTAATGATGTTTTTTGTCGAATGTTGTAGAGTTATACACAGTATATTCCTTTGCCTATCAGCGACCTTGACTCGTGGTTGAAGACTCCATCCATTTATGTGTTTGATTGCTCTGCTGCTGGGATGATTGTCAATGCTTTTATTGAGGTATCTTAGCTTTGCTATATTTGATGACATGGTTTATATATTTTTTTAACACGTGACTAATACACTATTAATACATAGCTCCAGGATTGGAACCTGGCAAGCTCTTCTGGAACTTCACCACGAGACTGTATTCTACTTGCAGCTTGTGAGGCTCACGAGACCCTTCCACAAAGTCACGAGTTTCCTGCTGATGTGTTTACTTCATGTCTCACAACTCCTATCAAGATCGCATTGAGATGGTGAATGCGCTTTCTTTTCTGGATAAGTGAAATTAAAATACTAAAGATTAGAGGTGGCAAAAGGAAAGTGGTTTTCGCACCATCAAAATTACCATGTATAAAACCTAATCGAATAAGACAAAAGGCGGTGCAAACATTGCCATGTGGCAGAATGGGTGGGTTGTGTTGACAGCTTAAAATGGGTTTGGATCAAAATGGGTTATTTATGTTATGGGAGTAGGCAGGGAAGGCTGGGTAATTATTTTATCTCAACAAATGATCTTATTCTTTTGAATAAATTGATATAGGAGATTTTATGCATAGCATATTTACTTTAGGTGACTTTCAATTCGTTTTTCTGTTTATATAGTTATTTCTTAAACACTAAAGATAAAAACATTACCTGAGTGGAGTTACGAACGGAAATGGACATTATTTTACTTTGCTTGCTGATCTTCTGTTATCATGCTTTTATCCAGGTTCTGCACCCGTTCGTTACTACACGAATCACTTGATTACTCGCTTATAGACAAAATACCTGGCCGTCAAACTGACCGTAAGACACTTCTTGGTGAGCTGAACTGGATTTTTACTGCAGTTACAGACACAATTGCCTGGAATGTTCTTCCACATGGTATGAACAACAATACTCTAATAATCATGCACTAGGTCTTTATAGGATTGATGGCTGAAAGAAAAACTCGATTTTATACTTTGCAGATTTATTTCAAAGATTATTCAGGCAAGATCTGTTGGTTGCTAGTTTGTTTCGGAACTTTCTACTTGCAGAAAGAATTATGCGTTCTGCAAATTGTTCACCTGTATCTTATCCAATGTTGCCTCCAACTCATCAACACCATATGTGGTAGGCATATAAGCTTGTTTATGATATGATTCTTGAATATTATAGTTATGGTCTGACCTCTCCTGTCATTATGTCCATTTCAGGGATGCATGGGACATGGCAGCTGAAATCTGCCTTTCCCAGCTTCCAACGTTGCTCGAGGATCCTAATGCGGAATTCCAGGTCTGAGAATTGCATAATCAAATTGGTTTTCTCTGAGAGTCTATATCTATCAATTAATCTGCAATGTGGTATATATTATTTTTACAGCCAAGTCCGTTTTTCACGGAACAATTAACCGCATTTGAGGTGTGGCTGGATCATGGGTCTGAACACAAGAAACCACCTGAACAGTTGCCCATTGTTCTTCAGGTATGTACAATGTTGCTTGCTTCCATTTTTATATGCTTCTTGGATTCGTCTAAAGCAACTGTTGACTAGCTTAAATGTCTTATTGTTCAGGTTTTACTCAGTCAGTGCCATAGGTTTCGTGCTCTTGTGCTTCTTGGAAGATTTCTTGATATGGGTCCATGGGCTGTTGATTTGGTAGGCTTTCATTGGCCAATGATATGTTTTTAATGGTATATTGTAATGACTTATTGTATAATAACTTGCTGTTGTAGGCCTTGTCAGTTGGAATCTTTCCGTATGTTTTGAAGCTATTGCAAACAACTACACCGGAACTTCGACAAATTCTCGTGTTCATCTGGACAAAGATCCTAGCGCTTGATAAGGTATGTTAAGAGTTACGTACATACTCTCTAGAATTGAAACTTGAATGTTACCCACTGTTAGAAGTGGCAGTATGCGCAGTCTGGGCAGGTTGGGTAATTGTTCAAGATGAGTTACTGTTGGTATGTGTTAGGTTAAATCGAAACTAAACACAATGGAAATAGTTTTGAGTTACTCATAAACATTCATTGTATTGATATGGTTGCAACATTTATGTTACTCTAGTTGTGATATACTACGAATAAGATGATTTAGATCTTATGCGTCTATGTAGTTTTAGCGGTCCAGAATCAAATATCGGTCAAGAACCGATATTTGAGGTATTGGTTATCGCGGTGGGATAGCGGTAATTTTAATATTATGCAATATCTATATATGTATAATAATTAATAGTTAATACTTAATAGAAATTACAAAAGTTAAGCTTAAAATTGTCAATATTTGAAACATGATATAATCAAATCATAAGTCTTGAAAAGCTTCCTCCAAGTCCACATCAACCAAGGCTTAATACTTGCGAAAATTAGTGTTTATTATGTTGTATTTGGGCCAAAAAAAACTCTGGAAAACCGCTATAGCACCGCTATTTGTACCAATATTTTGACTGATATCGGTGGTATATCGGTAAATATCACCGATAATAGCTTGGACCGATATTTTGACTACTATTTGAACCGCTATTTTTGAGGAGCATCGATAACCGCTATCCCACCGCAATTCCACTGCTATCGACTACACAGTTATGCATTAAAAAACGCTTTGGGAATTTTGACTTTTTTTTACCTGTTGTTTAACTTACTGATTTTCTTTGCTTGGCTGCTAGAGTTAAAACATAACCAAATCAATGCTCGATCTTAATTTTTCTTTCTTCTCCTTAAAGTTTGATGGCCTTGACTAAAGTCATTCTTTTGAGTTGACAGTCATGCCAGGTGGATCTGGTGAAGGATGGTGGCCACACATATTTTATCAGATTTTTGGATAGTGTGGAAGCATACCCTGAACAACGGGCTATGGCTGCATTTGTTTTGACTGTCATTGTGGATGGACATCGAAAGGGTCAAGAAGCCTGTATTGAAGCTAACCTAATCCATGTGTGCTTGAAACATCTTCAAGGCGGTTCAGCCCCGAATGACACACAAACCGAGCCACTGTTTTTACAGTGGCTATGTCTTTGTCTGGGAAAGCTGTGGGAAGATTTCACAGAAGCACAAATAATAGGCCTGCAGGCTAATGCTCCTACTGTATTTTCACTTCTTCTATCTGAGCCCCTACCTGAGGTTCATTACACTTCTTTGTTTAATGTAACTTGCATTCAGTGGTTCCTACTTTTTTGTAACTAATTCAAAAGCATTTGTTTTCAGGTTAGGGCTTCTGCTGTTTTTGCGTTAGGCACTTTACTTGATGTTGGATTTGACTCATCTAGAGATGCCGGAGATGATGAACGTGATGATGATGAAAAAGTTGGGGCTGAAATTAGTATTGTTAAAAGCCTTTTAAATGTTGTTTCTGATGGAAGTCCGTTGGTCCGGGCTGAGCTGGCAGTAGGTATGTTTTTATGTATTGTTTGAACTTTGTTTTTTGCACTGATAATATAGATATTTTTAGAATGCAATTTAACTGGTCTTTTAAAATTTCAGCTCTTGCACGTTTTGCATTTGGACACAATCGGCATCTGAAATCTATTGCTGCTGCATATTGGAAACCACAGTCTAACACCGTTATAAGCTCCTTGCCTTCATTTACTGTTAGGAGTTCAGTTAGTGGCTACAATACTCCTAACCAGTATTCACAAATTGGTCCTTTATCAAGGGTGGGAGGTGACAGCCAACCTGCTTCAAGAGACGGCCGGGTTTCTTCCAGCAGCCCTCTTGCTACAGCTGGGATAATGCATGGCTCACCATTATCGGATGATTCATCACAGCACTCCGATCCTGGCATGCTGAATGACTGCATTACAAATGGTGTCGTGAACCACACGAAACCCCGGCAGTTAGACAATGCATTGTATTCACAATGTGTATCCGCCATGTGTACGTTAGCAAAGGACCCTTCACCACGCATTTCAGGTTTGGGCCGGCGGGTTCTTTCCATTATTGGGATTGAACAAGTGGTGACGAAGTCTGTCAAACCCAACTCTGGCGGTGCACGGGTTGGTGAATCTTCTGCTGCCGCCAACAGTTTTGCTGGATTAGCTCGATCCTCTTCTTGGTTTGATATGAATGGAGGTACAGGTAATTTAATGCTGCCTTTGTAACATAAATTTCCTTGCATTCCCCAATTCAGAAATAATGTGTTCCGGTGTTTTTTGATGTTTTTGTTGATAGTGATCGAGATATTAAATAAAAATCGGATAATAAGGTGTTATAAATTAGGTTGTGCAATTAGAAGCAGCGTTTGCTTAGTCAATTAGTAAAAAGTCATTATGATGCCTGTTCATTGAATTATCAAATCATTTACCATGTTTTGTACCTGTCCAAAGTTTCTAAACAGACATTATTACAGGTCATCTACCGTTGACATTCAGAACTCCTCCTGTTAGTCCTCCAAGACCAAGTTACTTGACAGGATTAGGAATGCGGAGGGTGTGTTCTCTTGAGTTCAGGCCACATTTAATAGATTCGGGGCTAGCCGACCCTCTTTTAGGTTGTCAAGGAGTTTCAGGGTCTTCAGAACGTAGTTTTCTTCCTCAATCAACCATTTATAATTGGAGCTGTAGTCATTTCTCAAAACCTCTTCTTACAGCAACTGATGGTACTGAAGAAATTCAAGCTAGACGTGAAGACCGTGAAAAATTTGCTCTTGAACATATCACCAAGTGCCAACATTCTTGTGGGTCAACATACCTATTGTGACAAAATTTTGGCCATTTGACTTGCCTATTAATTGCTGTTTATTTACATTTTCAGCTGGTAGCAATCTCCATAATCCAATTGCTCGATGGGATACAAAATTTGAGACTGGAGCTAAAACAGCTTTGCTGCAACCTTTTTCTCCATTAGTGGTTGCTGCAGATGAGGGTGAATGCATCAGGTATGCTGCCCTTATTTTCCAGTTGTTTATGACATACGGATTGCTTTATATCTTTGGGATTCTATCTACTTAAGATCAGCGGATCAATGATCATCTTATTTACTTCTACCAAACATGTTTCCTTGCCAGAAGTTATGGTGTTTTAGTATGTAATGTGTTTTTAGATTGTGGTTTGATATAATAATTAAACTATAATTGAACTGCCACGTTCTCTTGTGATGATTGAGCGTACAATGGTGTCAAACATGCTTGCTGGGAATGCAAATATAATATCTAGCAACAACCTACTTGTTTCCCATGTTATTTAATAATATTTTGTTTTCATGTTTAATGATAAATGAAATGATTTACAAGGGTATTGTATAACAATCTAAAGTTGGGGGTCTTTTAAATGAACCTTCTCTGTTAAAAGTTCTTTCATGAGGAATACCGGAAATCATTGATTGGTGGTAAACGATTCTTCTATCAGGCATCTAAATTTTATATATGTTTCCGATGCCATAATTAAGCGAAATGGAGCTTCTAGCTTCTCGAGCCTTGCACAATTATTTGTTTGCTTTTGAACAACAATCATCATTTTGGTCCTATGATAACATAAACTGTGAAATTTAATCTGTGTACAAGATATAAGTTAAATATGTTGAGATATTTTGTTTTGAATCCATCCAACCCATGTCCTTACAATTTAGTGAGCATGCATGTATGTGCTTAACAGTTATATTGGATCCGTTTATACTTGTGAATTGTATGATTCATTAGTGCTCTTTCTTGTTGCACTCACAAACTAATTTTATCTTGGGTTGGATTAAAGGCAGACCGGAATCACACTACCAGAAGATGCTTATACATACATTAAGAATATATAGAAGGTTGCAAATGAAAATTTGAGAACCTATTTGGAGATGGCTTTTTTTGATCTTTGTGACATATGTTGTCTCTCATATTCTTTGTATTATAGGCAGTGTTGTAAAACTCGGCCGAGTGCTCGGACTCGGACTCGTTGGGTAAACAGGTCGAGTCAGCCCAACTTGGCCTAAAACTTGGTCAACAACCCAGACTCGGGTCAACATAGGTTAAACTCCGTCAAACTTGGGTGACTCGGTCAAAACTCGGTCTAACTTTTAAGTTTTTTGTTTTTTAAGTATTATGTTTATGTTTCTAAACAGTTAAGTTTGATTTGAAGTATTATGATAATACTTTTAAACATTTTGTTCAAGTATGAAGTTTTTAGCCTATTTCTAATTTTCTAATACATATAATTTCAAAAATTATAATTTTTCTATACAAAATTCTAATCTGGGTTTGGACCGAGTTGAGTCCAAGTTTCCAAACACTCATGGCTCTCCCCTTTGCTGAGTCGAGTCTGAGTCACGAGTTTCCCAACCTTGATTATAGGATTGTTACCTAAGTTTATTTTACTTATTTTCCCAAGAACAAGAATCGATTAAAGTTGGAGTATCTTCTGTGAACATAGAAATCAAATTTGGGTACCGTGACTTAGTATAGTAAGTTACTTTTTAATTCCATCCACTCCGTTTTTTTGCGATTTAGATATCATAGTTTGTATTAATGCTAGAAACCCTTGTACTACCTATAATTACATTCATATAAAAACATATACGGAGATATTTGTTATGTATCATGCTCGAGATTTAACACACCTTATATTGAAAAAATGTCTAAACAAGGACTCAATATCTAATGTTTATTTATGATACTCTTGAATCTTGATTACATGGTAATAATCTATTGTCTAACTTGGAAATAGGTTTTGATGATGCTCATGATTCTTTTTAAAATGCATAGTAATCAAAGGTTAATCTTCTAGATTTCGCCTAAGAGTTGCTGATGTTTTCACTTCTTCGATGTGATCATCTGCATTCGGTTTGATGGTTGGCCAAGACACCACATCTAATAATGCTAAGCAACAACTATGTTAGACTAGTTGAGTTGTCTTTTATGTATTCTACTTGTATATGGTCTAAACTAATATATTAAGTCATTTAAGAGAAAGATTTAAATATCCATTCTAAAAAAGTAGCCATGTTGTGCTCCTTAGAAACCGAGAAAACATAAAAGGAATAAAACCTAATAAAAACATACGTAAAATTCTTTGTATGCCTTCAAAAGTAGATTTTCTATTTCAACGTGTTTGTACATATTTTCAGCTATTATGGTATATATTTAAATTTCGGGAATCTTATTCATAAGATGTTCATATCAATATCTCGATATTTTGTATATGCTTTCATGCTTGTGAGTACACTTTCATACATATATTTCATTACTTATACAATTTTACATATTGCCCTTGTCCCAAAAAGTTTGTCCACTTTTCTGTTTCATGTTGCTCTACATTAATTGTCTATCAAAATTGGATTATTTTACCATTTATCCCATTATGCAATTTGTACCTTTTTTTATTAAATGTTGCAAGTTTTCCTAATGAATCGGTATTGTACATACATTAAGGGTAATATTTGGCATTCTGCTATTCAGTAACTGCATTAAATGTGCTTATCGTACATTTTGTGTTTTTGGTTCATGAACAATTATTTTGGGATCAAGGAGTATGTTGTAGAAACTCATCACATCTGGTTTCTTCAAACTATATCACATTATGCATATGGGACAATGCACAATGTTCCCCTTTTTTCTAATATATAGATCTATTATTCGTGTTGAGAGCATCACCTAGTACTCTAAAATTGATTTGACCAGACATTTTTAATAGCGGGCTCATTGGTTGGCAATGATAACCCCCTCCATACATTTTAAGTTTCGACATTTCAATTTTAGGTTGTCCCAAGTTAAGTGTCCACTTCCAAAAATAATGTATTGATTTTACTATTTTACCCTTACTCATTTTTTCACAAAGTTAGATTCTTAGAAGTGTGTGAAAAAGTCAAGGGTAAAAATGTAATCAGGCTTTTATATGATGTAATTATTATGTTTTTCTAAACCTTCGTGTTCTTAAAGTGGACCTTAATATGGGACCGAGGGAGTATCGTTTTTCTATTTATGACGGGCTAAGAGTTATACTTACCTACTAAGTTGCAGACTTGCAGTTATTATTCTTTTTCCTCAATTTTTTATCCGTCATGCTACATAAATAGCCAAGCAACATTATAAGAGGATATACTTAATTGTAAAGATAGGCGACCAGGTGCACAAATTCTCACAACTTTGTGAGGGTTGAGGAGGGAGATCTCTGTACGTAGATCTATCCTTTCTTTTCACGTATAGATCAGAAATCATTTCTTTGACCTGATTTGACAGATGTGTGAATTTATAGATTTCTCAAAGGCTGGCACAAAAATCTTCTTAATTAGTCCCAAAAGATACATATATCAAAATTGATTAGATTTTGCAATTAGTAATCAATTTTTATGGAAATAAAATCCTCATTAATCGACTATTTTCGTTTGCATTTCCATTTCGTAACTTTTACATCTACCTACATGCCTTAGTAAGATATTTTGCTACGTTTTGCAGTATAATGGAGAAAGCGAGAATATGTGTATATATATATATGTGTATTTGCTCTTCTTTAAATAGTGTCATCCGTAATTGAATCTCATTTCTGTGGAATGTGTATTACATTGTGTGGATTGTATAATTTTATGTACATTTACGCCATTCAATTTAATTTGTTCTTCAAATGGTATTCACTGATGGATTGGTCTTTTTATTGCAGAATATGGAACTACGAGGAAGCAACATTGCTTAACAGTTTCAACAATCATGAATATCCTGACAAAGGGATATCAAAACTATGCTTGGTGAATGAGCTTGATGAAAGCTTATTGCTTGTTGGCTCGAGTAAGTTTCTATAGATTCATGATTTAGTGATACATTTCTTAATGTTTCTATATTTATATATTGGCCTCTGGTGTGTTGAAGGTGATGGAAGTGTACGCATATGGAAAGATTACACTTCCAAGGGTAAAGAGAAACTTGTAACTGCCTTCTCCGCTATTCATGGTCATAGACCTGGTGTTAGGAGTGTCAGTGCGGTGGTTGATTGGCAGCAGCAGTCTGGCTATATGGTATGACCTATTAAATTATATTTGTCAGACCAATATTTAAGTAATATAGTTTGTGTTATCATAGTTATAAAGTGTTAAAGTTTGTCAAAAAATAAGATCACGGATAAACTGGTCTCAGCCCAAGCCACAATAAAATGACCTTTTTAAAAAAAATAAAAAATTTTGACCTATTTTGACCGTGTTATCTGACACTTACTGTGTTCATATTCTCTCAAGTACCCATAGCAGTGTGGGTTCTGTAAAAGGTTTAATATCATGAGCTTGAATCTATTTTATTGTTGCAGTATGCTTCCGGTGAAATTTCATCGACCATGGTTTGGGACCTGGACAAAGAGCAACTTTTGAGTTCTATTCCTTTAGCATCAGATTGCAGCATTTCGGCACTGGTAGGTCGACTATTTTCATCAATTTAAAGAACTATCTTTCTTTCTTAATGTTGTTTAGCTGAATTTTATTATTTATTAACTCTTAGTGTCTATATCAATGAGGTACAGGCAGGTTCAGCTATATTATTTGATAGTTATTCTATATATTCTTTGGTGTGTAACGTGTGGCTAATTTTTTGTTTGATTGTCCTAGGCTGCTTCTCAAGTGCATGGTGGTCAATATGCAGCTGGCTTTGTAGATGGCTCTGTCAGATTATATGATATCCGAACACCTGATGGGTATGCACTTGAGGATATAAATTGTAAACTTCATAGTATGTGAACATATGATAGATAAAATTTGATGTTATGTTAAATTTACAAGTTGCTAATTTCATTGTTCCATCAATGCATTGATTTTTGAACTATTTGAAATATTATCTCCATGTTGATTAATATCAGCTGATGAAAACATTAGAATAAACCAACAACAATCCCAAATATATATCTTGAAGTACTTGAATGCTAGCCATAAATTTAGATGCATATTCACAAAAACATCAATCTAATTTCTCAAGTTTTTATGGGTTTTAATAGTATTTTTTTTTTTGTTCAGGCTTGTTTGTGTTACCCGACCGCACACTCGTAGAGTAGAAAGAGTTGGCGGTATAGAACGGGTTGTGGGAATTGGCTTTCAACCTGGACTTGAACCATCTAAGGTAAGTAAAAGCATCTTTTTAGTATTTTGTTTGGTTGTACAATATTCATGGTTTTTTTGAAGGTGGAATGTGTTGATCCTAGTCATGAAATCATGATTAATCTCTTATGGGGACTAGAAATATCTCTTACAAGGAAGTGGGTCATTTAGGTTAAATGGGTATACAGATTGAAAGTCTTTCGAAGTGTAACCTTAATGCATATAAGAGCTCCCAAGTTAATTAATTGACAAGTTAAGATTATTGTTGAAATAAATCATACTCCGTATTATCCGTTTTGATCAAAACCGATTGTGACCTGCTAGCTTGAAAAATTCTCCGCTTCTAGTAATTCTTCTAGGCCACTTGAAATATTTAACCAGTGGTTTCATCTTGTACAACTATTGTTCTATTACAGATTGTGAGTGCATCTCAAGCAGGAGACATTCAATTTCTTGATATCAGAAATCAAAGTGATGCCTACTTGACCATCGACGCTCACCGTGGCTCATTGACAGCTCTAGCCATTCACAGGCATGCACCCCTTATAGCCAGTGGCTCAGCCAAACAACTGATCAAAGTCTTCAATCTTGAAGGTGAACAATTGGGCACCATTCGATACTCTCCAACATTTATGGCCCAAAAAATAGGATCCGTAAGTTGTCTAGCTTTCCACCCGTACCAAATCTTATTGGCAGCCGGAGCTGCCGATGCCTGTGTTTCCATCTATGCTGATGAAATATCGCCACCAAGATAAACTGCACATTCTGGCGGAATTCCTTTCTCATAGCCTGACTTTAATACATTGAAGAAAAGGAACAGGCTGATGGGGAGTCGAAAGAATATACATTCGTTAAGCTTCCTGAGTAAAGAAGGCTGCTCGTGAGTCGAAAATTGAAGTATATTTGGTGGAGGCTTCAGCAAATAATCCTGATGATAAATAGGTATAAAAAATGGTGTAAATATTTCATTTTCTTTGGGAAGTTTCTTTTGTTTAGTGTGTGTTTTTATTCATCCTTTACAGTCCTGCTCTCTAATTTGTAAAAATGCCCTCCTTCCCCCTCCTTTCGAAATCTTGCATTTATATATAATTGAAATTCCTTGTGATTATGGTGAGCTTTTGTCCAATGAATGAACAAATTCTTGTCTCATTTTTGGGTTTTTTGATGCGTATTTGGTGGCCATAGTTTTTCTTGATCAATTTTAAAACTTCACTAATTTAAGTATTCGGTAGTTGCAGTTTGAACAAAAGTGGCGTAATCTTCACTGCAAAAGAGTGACTCAATTCTTTTATGCCAGGTTGAATGATACTATTTTGTTTGGTGGATGACAAGGTATTAGCATGTTGGGTAGCATATCAAAATAAATTTTTTTATAGGGGTAGAACGTTACGGCTTTTGTCCAAAAATTTCCAAGGCTTATATAATCATGTGATAACTGGTAATTGTGACTGATGCAAAATATTATTCATACAACTATACAAGGGATGGTTAACATTCTATTAATAAATACAAACTTAATTATTCAAGTATAATAATATACTTTATGAATGTTTAATCACAGGCACAAGTTCATACTTATCCAGTCACAGTATTGTTTTTGTTAAAAGAAAATTGCTATTTTTATTTCCAAATCAATGAACACGACATAACAATGCTAAAATTAAACTTATTCTTGACAACTAACCAAACTAGCCCAAAGTTTTTCGGACAATTCACTTCCTGGCACCAAGCATGCCTTGCCCAGAAGTTCCTGGCGTGCCGTTTGTCCTCAAGTTTCCAAGAACATTAAGATCTTCAAAGAGTCTATATGAAGGAATATATGGGTTCAAACCCGAACCGGCTGCTGAATTGTTGTTATAATATGAAGGGGATGAATAATTAGAGGCATATGGGTTACAATAGTAGCCAGGAGTTGGTGCCCATGGTGGTGGAATGTAGGTGCCTTGTTGTTGAATGGATTGGACCGATTGTTGTGATTCGTATTCAAGTTGGGGTTGATTCTGAGCCCATGGCACCACATAGGTATTCATTTGTTGAGCCTGTGGGGGGGTTTCTGCAACCGTTGGTGCTGGTGGTGTTTGGTCTGGGTTTGATGGTGACAATGCAAGACTCAAAAGATCAATCAAGTCTTCTTCTGATGCCTTTTTGCTTGGAGGAGGGAGTGGTTCAGATGGAACTAGAGCCATAGACAAAGACGGATCCGATACGGGCTTTTTGTCATTCTGAGTGGCAACAGTTTGTGCTTCCTTATGCCTGCAAATAGGAAAAAGAATAACAGTTTAACCACTCTCCAGATACGAATCTTATCAGCCATGCCTGGCCAGTTTCGACCCCTACTAAAAATAAACCGTTTCAATCAAAACCCACCTAATCGGACCATCGTGCCACCTTTTCAAGTAACTTAAAATCGCCTAAATAAAAGCAACGAAAGGGGTATGATATTAAAACTGACCTACTAGCTACTGGAGTGGAACTGTCTGGGTCTTCCTGTATTTCATTAGTTGAAGAAGAAAGTATTGGTGAAGATGCCACAGAAGTTGATTTCAGTTTGACTTCTGTAGTGTCGATTTGTTTCCCATTTGAGCGGGGAGTCATCAAACTCGGTGGCTCAACAGGAACTGGAGAACCAGAGGCTATAGCATCATGTTTCTCAATGACATATTGAACAGCATCATTAAACTGAATCCCTTGACAAAGAATCTCCTCGTCACTAGACCAAACATAGAAAAGTTAATTACGCTTAAACAGTTAATTCGAGTTGTTTTAAGATTGACGAGTACAGTACGTTGTTGAAGCTAGTGTTTCTCCCAGTTTCTTCTGGTTTGATCGACATTGGTTATAAAGATCAACGATAACTTCATCTTTCACTGCCTACACACACACACACAGACATAATACAGTAAGTAAAAATGAATCAATCGGATTACTACTACAAATGAATTTGTCATCCTTAACCATACCATACGGTTTTTTGGGTCGACTGCTTGCAACATTTCAGATAAGAGATCCAAAACGTCCCTCATGGACTTCAAAGTCGACAAACTATCAAGACATCAATTACTTGACATTATTATTATTATTATTTATATAAATAAATTGTAAGACTTTTTTTAGCTAAAAACCGAGTTGGGTCAATCCAACTTGGCCTGGCCCATCCCGTTTATAGTCCTGTTTCTGCTACTTCTACTAAATATACCTCACATTCTCCGTGGATTCATTCCTTGATGAGGAACCAACTCCCCCTTGAAGGTGTCCATGGGTCACCGGAGGCGTGATGACAGGAACAGAATTTGGTGACCGATGGGGAAATTGGACTCCATAACGCTGTTACCCAGCCAAAAAAAAAGAGGTAATTACACATAAGTTGTTATTGCCATAACTCTTCAAGTAAATTGCCCGTCTTTTGAAAAACGGGACTCATGATCAGGACACCATACACTTACCCTTAGTTCCTCATAAGCCCGATAATATTGAGTTGTCGTTTTTCCTCCTCGACTACCAAACGCTTCTTGCCAAGTATCTATAAGCACCAAGATTTTCTCCCTTACTCGCATATGTCCCTGCAACGTTCAATTTTCTCAAATTTCTAGTGTATGTCCATCATATTTCATAGTGTCACTTTTTACAATCTATTTAGTACTACAAAAATGAGAAGATCTGAACCTTTTTCTTAACAATCCTGATCATCTCATTAAGCATTTTCCTCTCAGCCATCTGAACATGAACGTGTTCGCCGCAGTTCTTTATGATTGTTTCCAAAAGCTTCAATCGATCAACAAAGTTTGAAAAAAGGCACAAATGAGTTGCTAAATTCTCTAACTTATGTGTAACAAAAAAGTATCATCATATATCATATATAAAAGATGAGATACCGTTAAAGAGAGTAACTGAATATTTGGAATCTTTTGTTGTAATCTACCTCTTATAGCTTTCATATAGTCTTTTGCAAGCCTGAAATCATAAACAATTATATTTACCTTATTTTTAAGCATTTTGCTAAGAGCTATGTTAACACGGAGCAAAATGTTATACATAAAAATAAAATTATCGTCCCTTACAGATAATTTTCACCCGCGCCATGTTTTTACTACTGCTTAATCATGAACCTAAGGGTTATGTTTTGCAAACTTCATATTTTAATACAAAACATATCAAAAATATTTAACTTCTGTCGATATATATATATATATGTTAAAGTGAAAACTAAAATTGTTGCTTAGACAATCAATTCATAAATACTACAAAGTATGTTCAAATTTATCTTAAAATGACATAAGTCCACCGAACACGTACATATACACAAGGAAAAAAGACATTCTATAACATGGCTTATTTCATCTTTAAATGCAAATCAAGGATCAACATGCAACATGCAAAACATTGAAGCAAGATGCATACAACCATGTACAGTTATAACCAAAGGGATGAAACACCAATGATATCGCCACCATGTGACCACTTGGGCCCATAGATAAAGGCAGGTCACAGGTTCAAAACTTGTTAAAGGCAAGTAGAGAAACTATATCTTGTGATCCATGTGTGAGGATGGTGCTTCACCGGACATGAGTTCTATGCGGTGTGCGCTCTGGGTTCCAAGACGGTACATTAGACCACCCACTTATCTTCTTTTTTTTTTCTTTATAAATAAAGCACATACCCAAAATGAAAGAAAAACATCTTTTACAAACCAACATGATTTTAATCTAGTGGTATCAAGGCGACCTAACCACGAACAGGTATTCAAATCCATATTAGGACACATTTATGGTAAAGGCGTGTGATGTTCGTTAATAAGGGTGGGAGTCTTTGTCGTTATGGAAGACTGTTTTGTTACAAAACGATAGACACAATCAATGGTGATACATATGGATATACATGCATATATTACCAAGGATTAGAATTAATGGCATCACATATTGCAATATTGATTCTCCAATCAGGAGAGTTTAAGAATTCGCTTGTGGCCTTATCAACTCTAGCATAAACATTAAGAACCGAAGGTGGTGGTGAAAATGAGAGCATGGGCATCATCTTTGCTTAATTAATAATTTGTTTTTCTTTCTTGTTTAAAATTTACAAGTTTTATTTGATTGTTGATTGTCGTTTGAACAAAAGTCTTTTAAAATCTTGATTGTTTATATGGAATGTGGGAAATGAGAGGAGAAAAAATTGGCGATTTTTATGGAATTTTGATGGGAGAAAAAAAGGTGTCGAATGCCCTTTTTCATGGCTAGAAATGGCAAATAATGAGGAGTGGTGTATATGCTAAACATATATTTAGTTCTATTTTTCATTCTGGATAGTATAATTATTAAAACAAATTAAATTTGGGTGGTTTGGATTGGATGGCCTTATACACGGATTGGGTATTGGGAGGTAATTTACTAATAATCGAATAACCCAAACCGAATAACTCCATTGCCCAAAATCCGACCGAACGAACACCCATATATACAAGTATTAAAATAAGACCATAAAATTAAATATGATAACAACACAAACTCAATTATGGCCGTCGAAAGTTGTGTAAAGGTCTATCTTAACTTCCAACAATCGATACCCTAACACACACTTATCGATAGCCTTGCAATCATATATATAAAAATGGTGATTTTGGTGTTATCATTCATTTTATATATTTGTGATTCTTATGAGACCGACATGGAGTTTACATTAAGCTTAACAGTGGTACAGAGCGTCAGAGCGTATGCCTACGTAACCAAATATTGATTATGGGCAGTTAAATGTAGAAATATAGAATATTATTTTCCCCAATGAATCATAATGTTGCATTAATGAGAATATATAATTACATCGTGGGCTATAATGGGCTATTACAATATGGCCAACGGGCCAAGTTTATACTACAATTATACACTATACTAACATCCCCCGCAATTTTATCGGGAGGAGAAATCCGAACGTTCAAACTAGATCTAAATTCGGAGAATAAGGAAGTAGGAAGCCCTTTCGTGAATATATCCGCGTACTGTGACGTAGAGGGGACATGTAGAACCCGAATAT
>JAOXNX010000032.1:21878994-21889682 GCA_028566075.1 Solidago caesia
GATGTTGTATATTAATTTCATTAAGGGTATATTGGGTATTCAATATAATCATGGATTGTGTTAGTTATATTAGTAAGGGCATTTTAGGTATTTCAAAAGTAGAAAGTTTAAAAAGGGGGAGAGGTAGTTTATTTTATAAGGGAGTAAAGATATATGAAGCCATTAGGCAATGTCAATTCAAATAAAGTCTGTATCTTTGAACAATTACTTGAGGTAGATAATTTGAAGGGAAAAATCACTCATTTAACTCAATTTTTTTTACCTTTTTATCGATTTAGTCATTCATCTTTTATTTTTGTTAAAATGGGATACAATCTTTTATCTTTTTATCACTTTAGTCACCCACCTTTCATCTTTTTACTACTTTAGTCACATACCTTTTATTTTTGTTAAAGTGAGGTGTAACCTTTGGATAAGTTGTTACATTAATCACACAAATCATGAAAAATGTTGAAAAATGGTATTAATGTATCATTGGACACCAACATGCAATTAGGTAACCTACAACAGTCAATCTGAGCTTCCACGTGGCTTGCCATGTAACTTGAAACGTTTATTTTTGCCACGCCATCAAAACGTAAGGTGACACGTCAATACCCAGTATTGGATCTATCCATTTATCCCTCTGCCTCTTTCATTTTTAACCTAAAATTTTCTTAAATCTATCAAAATACTCTCAATGGCTTACGCTTCATCAAGCTCAATTGATAACTAGATGAATCAAAGACTTTCTAAATATCTTTGTATATTTATGGCCATTGTTGTTGTTATTTATATAATGTTTTTTAACTTTAATTAATGAATGAATGAATGAATGGAAATGGGTATTAATGTGATATTATGTATGCATCTTATGTTTTTTTTATAATCTTTTTTAGTATTATTGTGATTAGAATAGTTAAAATTAAGATTGAAAATATATTAAAATTAAAATAGATACTGATCTTATGTCAAAAAGATTAGACAATGTGTTAAAATGGATAAATATTAGCCCTCATTTTAATAAAAATAAAAGATGGATGACTAAAGTGATAAAAAAAAAATGAAAAGTTGCATCATATTTTAACCAAAATAAAAGGTGAGTGATTAAAGTGGTAAAAAAGTGAAAAATTGCATCTTGTTTTAACAAAAATAAAAAATTGATGACTAAAATGATAAAAAAAAAAAAAAAGAAGTAAAATGTTGAATCTAAAACAATGATTCTTCCCGAATTTGAACAAGTTACTTGTATAACATATGCACTTAAGATACATTCAATGAATCATGTGGGATTACTTTATAAAAGCAATAGTCTGATCATGCAAATGTTTCGGTATCATGAATTTCACCTAGCTTGGGATAATTCATCGACCGTTTGTCCTTTGTTTCACGTACGTACGTAAAAAATATAGAATTGGTATGCTTTAAAGTTACTATTTCCTATTTGTAAAAGATGTATCTGGTGTTAAATTTATGTAAATATGTATCTGGTGTTGAATTTCTGTAATGGCTAGTCCTTGGCTAGCAATTTTGAAGTTTTTTTTTTTATCCATTAAAAATAATAATAAAACTATTTCCAATTTGCTAGTCTCTAGCTAGCAATTTTGGCGATGCAATAAAAAGTTTTATTGATCGCTAAGGATATATATATATATATATATATATATATATTTCCTATATGAATGTTTCATATTTAATCTATGGAATGCCCTAAATCTAGAGGTTATTGGCAATTAAACTATTCAAACAACTAAACGGTTTTCAAAAGCTGGAAACATCGATCTACAAGTGGTTAAATACTAGGAGATTGAGTCATAAGACCACCATAACTTTATCTTAAAGTTGGTTGTTAAAATTGAAGATAAAAAAAGAAATAAAAAATCATGACTTTCCTCAATCAGAGTCACCCAGCCAACCTTGTTCACAACTAATTAATATTTGCTTTAAGATATGTGTTTAGTTACATTTTTTTTTTTTTTGATTTTTCGTTTTTATTTTAACATAAAATAATATTGGTTTTTTTATTTTAGAAAACCGTTCAAGTTTTTGAATACGCATTTACAAGTAGTTGTTTTCATTTCAAGTTTGAAAGAAACAGAAAGTTTTCCACTTTTGATATTTCGAAACAGGAAATGAGTGCTTCTTTCTAAGAGTAGTTTTAAGTTAAAAAAGATAGAATTTTTTTTATTTTATTTTTTTAATAAAAAGTTTTATATAACAATCTCATATGAAATTCTGTTGGTCAAAGTATAGTACCCATCACTCTATTTTTGCTATGATTCGAATTGTTCAAAAAATATATATCTTATTGAATAGAATAGAATGAATAATACATGATAAGTCCCACTTTAAGAAAACAAGAAAAACGAGCATATCATTTCATGATTTGACATTAAAAAAAGTTGCAACGAATATTAGAACCTTTATGTGAAGCCATGTCAATTCAAAAGGGGGACTACTTACTGTACAAATCCAACATTATGATATTTAATTGATGACTTCCATACTATCCAAATCACTACATAAAAGACTGCTGGAATTATTTTATTTTATTTTATTTTTAAATCATTTTGCGTTGATAATATAAAGTGTAATATTTATGTAAAATGGAGGCACAAATTTTTATGTATCTGTTTCTATTTTGGGGTATGTAAAAAAACTGCTGGAATTATTGTTTTTATCATTTTGTAAAACGAAGAGCTAATTATTATAGAACATAAAATAAAATAAAGTAAAATTTGAATTGCGGGGTTATTTGTTCGGGCAAGAAATAAAAGTAGATAAAAACCAAAACTAAGAGTAGAAGTTAAAATATATTTAAGATTTGAAATAGAACTAGATCAGCACCCATGTAGACACACAAGCCTTTGTATAAAACTCGAGTCTTCGGAGCCGATTTCAAGTCATCTTAAATTCTTATCTATTCACGTCATGCCAGCAGCATCAGGAAGACTCTTCAATATATTGACCCGGCTCAACCTTAGTCGAAATTAATCGAGCTGAATTCGAGTTCAATGTCTTAACCTTTTTACAGCCATGAGCCCATGAACCATAATATACTTTTCCAGTGAAGGAAGATCAAACGATTCTTTGAGGCCACATATCACATATGTATGTAAGTCTAAGTCCCCCATTGGCCAGTGCATGTAGAATGTTTGGAGACCCATCACGATTCAATCCAAAATGACTTAATCCAGCCCACTTGTATTCCATCAAATATATCACAAACGAGGCATTTTTTCATCCGGGTTAATAATGATTTTATTATGAAACTAGGTGGTTCGAGCCGCCTGATATGCGGCATCGGTTTTTGTAGGTGTCTACGTTCATGGGCAGGGGTAAAAAAAACCACAAACTTTTTTAGGGGAACATGTAGTATTAATTTGATTCAAAATAAAACAACTGTTAAAAAAAATAAAGTTGTCACGTCTCAAATACTATTTTTTTATGATGTTTATGTTTACCCCATAAAATCTCGAAGGAAAAAAAATTTTAATAAAGAAACCCAAAAGTAAAAAAAAAATGCAACAAAAAGAATTTAAAAAAACCAGATAGGATTTATGTAACACAAGTTTTAAAAAAAATTAGCAAAAAAAATATATCAAAGCATAGAAAAGCAAAAACATTAAATAAACAAAAAAGTTAGAAAACTAAAAAAATACAAAAGGAATATTAAAAAAAACAAAATGTTACAAAAGAAACTCAAAAATAAAATCTAAACAAAAACTCACAAAGGAAAATTTTTTTAACAAAGAAACCCAAAAGTCAAAAGAAAACCAAAAAAATGCAACAAAAAGAATTAAAAGAAAACCAGATAAGATATATGTAAAACAAAATTTTTTTAAAAAAATCAAAGCGTAAAAAAGGCAAAAGTTTAGAAAACAAAAAAGTTAGAAAACAAAAGAAAAATACAAAAAGAATTTCAAAAAACTATAACAAAAAGTTTTTAAAAAAATTGTAGGTGGTTCAACCCTGAACCCGAAAAACAACCTAGGGGAAAAAAATTCAAGGAAAAGTATCAAAAAAATTTCAAAAATATATATGTAAAACAAAAATGTTACAAAATATAAAAGCTACAAAAGTTATAAAAAACAAACAAGTTGAAAAAAATATAATATACAAAGAACAAAATGTTACAAAGTATAAAAAAATAATAATTAAAAATAGCAAAATATATATATAAAACAGTAATACAACAAAAGTTATAAAAAAAAAAGAAAAATGTTAAAAAATCAAAAATTACAAAACATATGTCATTTATATAACTTGAGGGTCTAAAAATAAAAATTTTAAAAAAATGACAGTAAACATCCAAAGAAAAGGAGGGGCCAAATGCCCAAAATATAACATTGAAAAGCAGGGGGAAAAAAAAGTAGCAACTAGCAAAAGAGTCGAAGGGGGAGGAGGAATAGTACCAAAGACTCTCCAAAGTCCAACCATATATGAAAAAGGTGTTAACCACCTCATTTAACTTCATCTTTATTTTATATTTTAGTTCATTAAATCTATATGCTATCCTATTTTTTATGACACAAAGAGACAAGCAAATATTATTTACATTCATTTCCTTTAATATAATGTGGATCTTCATTTTCCTTATTAGAATCTTAATTATTCTTTACATCTTTAGCTTATAAAATATAAGACATATTGTAACCTAATTGCTTGAATCCAAATCAATGGAAATACATTCTTTTCTTCAAATCATCTCCTTCTCCTTCAAATCATCTCCTTGTAGTTCTTTAGTTTTATACTAGGTTTAATCATTTAAAGTTTAGTTATTTGATGTTAAAATCCTATAAGGATTTTTCTTATTATTATTTAACCTCTTCTAAGTATATTGTTAAGTTAACTTTTTTTTTTTTTTACTAAAACGATAAAGTTTTGAAAGTAAAGGATTAATCTAGATAATTTAAGTGTAGGGATTATGTTTTTTTTTTCTTTTTTTTTTTTATGGATTTATATTACAAATAAGGTAAAAATCTTATAATGAAAGATGAATGATGTTCTTCCAAACAATTTTTGTAAAAAGTGTGCAAAACACATATTACTTTAATAAAAGGTGGCAGATATGGAGAAAAAGAACTGTAAAGCTAAAATTCAAAATATAATATTATAAACAAATATGGATTTCTCTAACATGTGCTGCAAAACACATGATATAGTGCACTTAAGGAAACAAATCTTTGCTAAAACGTAAGTAATTCATCTTAGCATAATAACAATTCAAGTTCATTAATGTATCTTAAATGTTATTCATATTTTAAGAAAGTTTCCATTTGTGAACACATTTTAGAACAACCTAATAAATATCAAGGCCATATAACAACAACAATTTTCCAACATATTTATTTGGTTTTTCAAGACACTTAAATATTTGCACTTAACAGTTAACCATGCACAAAAAACATGAAGTTTAGACCTTAAGATATTTGGTATAGTCACAAGGACTATATAAAAAAAGGGTGATATATTGAGAACATACTAAAAATCACACCAAATCATTTTTTTAATGGTGTGAAACTGTGATGAATCACACATAATTAGTAATTGGAAGAAGAAAGACCAACACATCACATGCACTAACACTCTGATGTAATGTGGATCGATCACGGTGGCACTGCCGATGTAGATCGAACAACCTCAGTGAGGACCACGCTATGAATGGTGAGAATTTGCACCGAAACTTGGTGTTATTTCATATATATATAGATGCCTGAGCACTCAAGGGCGGACTTAGGGGTGTCCGTGATTTACATATATTTTTTTCTTGTAATGTTAAAAACTAAAAATTCTTAAAAATTTCTTAAAGTTTTTAACATTTTTAAAATGCATCAAGTCTAACTGAAAAATATACTTGGTGGTATTCGATATTGAATCCGACACACCATACACTCTCAAGATTACTCGTGTGGTGAATGATGTCATAAGAACAAAAGACATTTAGCAGCAACAACCACTAATTTGTGCCTCAAAAGACGTTCGGCTGACGTTCTTTTCGTCATTTAGCAAACACTAGCTTTATGCGTGGAACAAGATCAAAAGTACGTGTGTTTTTTTTAACGTTTAGATCATTGACGAATCATTGGAATATTATCGCGCAAACAACGATATCACCCCGATTATATTCCGACACAAAATCACCAATTCAGATAAAAATGTAATATTTATGAGAAAAATTCCCTTATGAGATTCGAACCCAAAACTTTATAATACCACTGGGTCTTATTCCACCATCGAAAATGTCATTTGATCTAAGAACAAATACAGATGAAAAGTGTTAACATATGTTTCCATAATGAGTTGGTGAATACACGTGTCCCTGCTTCCTCAACGTGCTCGCCACCCCCACCTCGTAAATAATCTCTCGTAAATAATCTCACATGCAAAGAGAATATTTAGGAAGTTATAAAAGTTTTTTGCGATTGCAGAAAAACAAGAAGTGAAATAGTATATATTATGACACATTTAAATATGTAATCTTTTAAAATATGTTTTGCATTATTTAAAGCATCTAAAAATATAAAATTCATGATCCACGCTTTAAGTGTTTGTATCGTTTTGTCCTCTTTACTTGCCCAATAATCAATTAAAATCTTTATGTGTATAACATGCTGAAAAGGTGCGTGTATAACCAATGTATTAAAAACCGGACCGGACCGGTCGGTTCGACCGGTCAGATTGGTGCGCGGTCGGGTTGTCTGTTTTTTAACCCCGGTTTTTTGGCAGATATTTCCATTGTTGTAAACCGACCGGTTTTCTGGTTTTTGAGCGGTTTTTCCAGTTCAACCTTTTTTTTTTGTTGTAATTTTTATGATGATGTGTATATTTTAATGTTAATTTTAGTTGTTTGTAAACATTAAAACATATATTTTATTTGGATTATAACTATTTGGTATTATTTTTTAGTGGATTCTAACAAGTTTAGTGACATTTTTATTTGAGCGGTCCGACCGGTTTGACCTGGCGCAGTGGAATAACCGGTTCGACGAAAAATCCGGTTTTTAAAACATTGTATATAACTAATTAACGGGAGTGTTTTAACTTATGCCTCAATAGCAATATTTTAAGACTTGGGTTGAACCGCCCAGGCAGTGGCGAAGCTTAATTGGAGCATGGGGGGCCCACCCTCTTCTTTCTGTTTTTTTTTTCTCAGTATTATAGTTTTATTTGTAGTTAGTTCCAAAAGTTTATATGGATAAAGGTAGCGTCTCTCCTAATTTAATTTTCTTTTTATTATGAAACGGTTTGGCTTTGCTCTAAACTCTAAAATGTTAGCTATCATTCTTTTACTTTCCTTCGAAAAAAAAACACAACTCTTCCACTCATCTTCTAGCGTGAAATATTAAGCTGATTTAACACGTACTTCTTGACAAAATTAATGTATTTAGCATACAATTTAGAAAATTACTTCATTAATTACTTTGTTCTAAAGTTAAAATTGGTTATAATCGTGAGAATAATATTTTCTGAATTAGTAATAGCGACAATGTGAAAAATATTTTAAAAAGGTGTCTTATAATTAACTGCCCAAATAACTCCTTTCAACAAGATTACCTCATTTCATTTAATGAACTATAAAATAATTACGCATAATCACAACGTAGAACTACCACCAAGGGGAAGCATATAATAAGCTAGATTGCGTCCTTAATTGTGCAAAAGGCTAGATATGTTTGGATCGATTTTATGTTCTATGCATGCATGTAGGTATATCTATCTCCATATCTATATATATATATATATATACCACACATGTATATACATTTGTTGCGCAGGAGCGGACCAAGGATGGTGTCCAGAGATACCCGTGAAACATATGATTTTTACTGCATCGTGTACAATTTTGTTAAAAGTATTGGTTTTTGATATAATTACACACTATAAAGTTACTCTGACATGCAAGTTAATTACCTCTATGTTTACTGTTCTAGGAGTATATGTAAACTTAAAGTGAGTAAATCTCCACACTTCCAAAACATAAAGAGAGGGAAATTTGTATTTCAATGATTTGTGCGACAAAAGTTATACTATATTTACAAATTGCAAGTGTTGACGACTTTTTTGACATGATTATAAGTGAGATAAAAATTGTATTTAATTTAGCACATTTGCATTAGCAAATATCATGAAAAAAGTGCATGAAATTATTCAATTTATTGGTAGTCATGAGACTTACATATATGACGAAGAATTTATTCTTTTCCAGATCGAGTCTTCAAAGTGCACCAATGTTGTCGATCGATCTTCAACATTAAGGTTCAGGTGGTCATGATGGTGAAGATGGGTACATGAACCACTAACTCGATCATTTGTGCCCGTGTGCTTAGCATATATAGGCCATGTTATTCAAGCTAAACACACGTGTACACAATTTCTTGCCGAACATCAACATCTAACCAAACGTTAATTGGTTAGAGTACGTTCGGATGCATTAAACAAAAACACTGCTTAACTATGCATATCAAAAAACGTTTAATAACGGTTTTGGGCCTTTCAAATACAAATTTGAGGTCAGAAGGGATCAAAGTGGCAGTGTTTGTTTCAATGATGATCGAGTTAGTAATGCACGTACCCTGCTTCTCCATCTTGATCAACACCCACCTTATAAGCTTGTACATTAAGTAAACTCTGAACAAAAGTACTATTACTTTAAGAAATTAGTAGTATTGCCACTCACACACATACTAAGGAATATATGAGACGTACGTTATTTAGTATATACTGATTCTCTATCATGCTTATTTATACAAAAAGAATGAAGGAACTTAACGGTATTGTCTATGAGGAGTTTGTGTCTTAGTTGGGTTTGGGACCCTTCCAAAAAAAAAAAAAAATTGAAACCCTAACAGGTTGTAAACCACTACAACATACTAGGGCCACATGCATCTCAATCACCACTAAAGAAAGTTTAGTCTTTTCTATTGAAAGGACTAAAGAAGGAATTAACCCATTATGGTGTTTGTTCGGATGGGACTACTGTGTAGATCGTTAGAATGAATTAACAACGATTTAATATCTTTTGAGATTAAACTAGCGTTATACTTGGCCAAATAACAAATATTACACTAGTTAAACTGTTACGTAAATTAACAAAACTATATACATTGTCCAGTCCAAAAAGTTAAACCCAATATTCATTTGGGATCTAAGTTTAAAACATAAAAATATCAAGAAAGTAACTTTATACAACCCAACTCAGCTCAATAATATTTCAATCCTCATAAAAGAAAGAAAAAAGAGGCCCTAATATTCATTTGGGCTCTAAGTTTATCTACCCCCCCCCCCCCCCCCCTCCCTTCCCGATATGGTTAAATGACCCCTTGTAAAAATATAAAATAAAAAAGGGTGGCTTGAACCATTAATAATCTTTGAATTTAAAGGCAACATCTCTTACACCCTAACCAATACCAGCTTCACTATCATGTTTTGTATGTGGAATATATGTAGTTATCTGTAACCTTAAAGGGACCAATAAAAAAACATAACATCGCCGGCCACTGTTCACCCAATTGCTTTTAATTAAGTTATAATATCACGTTACAAGTTAGATGCCACTAAATATATGGTTTTTATGTTGTTTATGAAAATTTGTAATAATGTCACTTGGTGGTGTTGTTTGTTTGAAATTTAATTAATTTAATGAGTAAATATTGTAATATAATACGTCATAAAGATATATTTGTTTTGAACTTTAATCTGTAAAATTAATTTAACTGTAAAAGTAAAAGTCGTATATATATATATATATATATATATATATCGTTTTATCAATTAAGTTGATAATTTTTAATATTTCTTTTTTACGGACTGTTCATTCAATAGATAATATACAATATTTATAGGTTGAAACATTTTATTCATATGATACTTAATGAATAGAAAAATAAAGAGACCAAACCATCACTAATTAGCTTAACTACTATCAACCAAACTCGGCCCAGTCCCTATACTTTTAGGAAGGACAAAATAGTCCTCCAAGTTACCTTTAAGTACAAAGCAAGTGTTCAAATTCATCTCGAGTACAATTCAGCATTCCCCTTTTTCCTTTTGTGTTTGTTTTCACAATGGCCTTGTATAGGATCGTCAAGACAAGATTCCCACATATCCCTCCCCTTTCAAAACCCACACACATGCATGAATGATAGCATCGTCCGATTGTATTTTATAGTTGTTCCCATTGAATATGTTTGAAATAGCTTTTGTAAAAAGGTGAGTTAACGGTTCATTTGTGGTAATATAAAGTAGTATAACGTGACTTTGTCTTTCCTAAAATGAAATAAAAAATTAAAGGAATATTCTTTTGACGTCGTAAGATATAACTTTGATAAGACTAACTAGTCGATTTCTTCCAAACAATTAAAATGGTACGGTCATTTTGAGGACAAAATATGAGTGATCATTATTATGATTTTCGATTTCCATTAAGCTAATTTGGTACCAAGTTAAGCCTATGTACCATTTCAATAAATGCAAAAAATTTGTTACTAGTGGCTAAACACACTTAGCTTGTGGCCAAGAACTTTAACATATCAACATCTACAACTAGACCACAGTAAACACATATCTAAACAACGTAACATTAATCTTTAAAGTAAGAGTTTGGTGGTGAAACTCTAAACGGTAAAAGATTGGTTGACAAATTATAAAAAACTGAAGATTGAAGGGGGGAGAAGGGGGGGGGGGGGGGGGGGGTTGGTACTGGCCCA
>JAOXNX010000032.1:21932191-21949526 GCA_028566075.1 Solidago caesia
ACCAAAAATGTAATGAACATTAAACTCTTTTATCTATTCTATATATCTGTATGTATACATACATATATATATATATATATATATATATAGATCTATAGATCTATATATGTACAGAAATCATTTTCTATATCTGTATGTATACATATATAGATCTATTTTACTAAGAAGTGAACATCTATCAAGATTAGCTACAAAAGCAACAAACAATCGATCAAACCCATCCGGCCATCATCATCACCACCATCGATCTATGTATATGTATATATATATAGTTCAGATACATCACCACCATCGATCTATGTATGTATATATATCAACACCATCGATCAAGTAGCGAAGGGCGGAACACACGAGAAATGGAAATGAGTAGGTTGAAGAAGGATAACGAGTCTGGGATTTAAAATATCCGGCCACCAAACAACCACCATCGCCATGAAGACGCCACCACAGCCCCCATTACCACCACCGTAAACCTCCACCACTCAATATCCGACCTTATCCACCAAGATCTCCTACCACCACAAAGATCAGTCCACCACTAGCAAGATCCGACCATCACCACCCAAGTATTCCGGTTTTTGATGTGGGTTTGAGGTTTCAGATGGTGGCTGGCCGGATATTGAGCTTTTTTTCGGTCATAAAAATTGGATCTTTCTTTCTTTTTTCCGATCAAATATTTCTTTTATTTGTTTCCGGTCATAAAAATTTTTTATTATTGTAGTTGAATTTTGGGCAATAGATTTATGTATGTATGTATGTATAGATCTGGGAATAGATTTATGTATGAATAAGTGATTTGTGTTTGTAAAAGTGATTTATGTATGAATAAGTGATTTATCTATTATGTAAAAGTGATACATAATAGATTTATGTATCTATACCATCAGTGTTTTGGTAATGGATCTGGGAAAATGGATTTATGGTATAGATCTGGGAAAGAGATGATACAAATATATATATATATATGTATGTATTTTTAATTCAAAAATGATCAAGTTTAGTCCTTTATGTCATGGAAAGTACCAAATTACCCTCACGTTTAAGTCACGTGTGGGGGTTAACGGATGCCAGTTAACGTCCGTCAAATTTTTGGACCAAACGTGAACATTTACATCATTTTAAGGACTACCAGTGAGGTTTCAAAGTTTTAGGGACGAAACTTGATTTTTGGGCAAACCACAGGGACCATTTAGGCACTTCTCTCTAAAATAAAAATCAAAATGTCAGAATATATCCCTGTGGAAGTTCAGGAGGAAATATTGAAATGGCTTCCTGTGAAGCCACTGATTCAATTCCGATCAGTCTCGAAAGCATGGAAGTCTTTGATCGACAGCCCCGAGTTTATTGCTGCTTACGGTGTCCGCGAAACCCACCCGAATCGTTTGATTTTAAGGTACAAAGATAATATTGATGGTCAGGAAAGATATTTAACATTTGTTGATAATGACGATGATGATCATACTTTTATAAAAAAAGATGATGATTTTGCTTCCATTGTTCCCGACCTCATCAAAAATATTGAACCCGTGGTCGGCAGCTCTCATGGTTTGTTGTGCTTTGACAAATATTATGATGGAACAGAGATAGTTGTTCTCTGGAATCATTCGATAAGGAAATCCGTTGGTATTCGAGTTCCATATATGTATGATTCGTCGTTTAAAGTTGTTCATGTTATTGGCTTTGGGGTTTGTCCTGTCACTTTTGATCCTACTATTCTCAAGATTGAAGGTTTTCGTGTTGGCTTCCCTTGGAAAGTTGGAGTTTTTACTTTGAGCACTGGGACTTGGAGTAATTTATCTACCAACCTTCCCCGCGAATCAATTAGACTTAGAGGGCCTCAGGTTGTTGTCGATAGGTATATTTATTGGCTTGCTTATGATATGCATGATCCTGCAGATGGTCGAGCTCGATCACGTTTTCGTTTTCTGATCATGTCATTTGATGTGACTGCCAAAGAATTTAAAGAGATAAATCTCCCAAACTGGCTTTGCATTATTCACTCCATATCTAAGCTACGGGAGTCTCTTGTTTTGCTTGAATCCCAATTTGTGGAAGAAGTATCTTGTCTATGGATGATGAAGGAGCAAGGCGTTAGTAGATCGTTTACAAAGCTATACACCATTAGCCTATCAGATTTCGAAATATACACATTGCTAGGATTTAGGAAGACCGGTGAACTTATAGCGGAAACGCTACCAGAAGGCGAATATGCCCAACTTGAAATTTACGATCCCAACTCAAAAGCCATTGATAATCTTCGGATTGATGGAAACTGTAATTCCTTCTTTATGTGTTCTTATATGGAAACTCTGCTTTTGCTTGATCAGTTAGATGGTTTTATATATTCGATCAGTGACAATTCCCTCACCATCAACAAACCTCCGTAATTGATTTTTAGCAATCAAAGAGCAAAACAACATGATGGTTATAGTTTATTTGTGCATACCTTGCACAGTTGGAAATGTTGCAGAGTGCTGCACCTATAAGATGACAGAGTGAAAATGGAGTTGCTAACCTCCTGGCCAAGTGCTCTCTAGACTATTTTTTAGAATAAACCATGATTGTTTTATAAAATTCCTTACTTACAACTGTGTGATATCTGTGTAAAGCTCTTTTGTTTCCATTTCTTACTTCTAATTAAATGTCGTTATGCCCCTTTTGGTTCTTACTGTTGTAGATGCTACCGATCAAAAATAAAATATCATCAACCTCAAAAGTACATTTATGGCTTGAATGTCTCGATAACTGGTCGACTAACTTATTGATTTGATTACATGCCAGGTTCAAAGGTTCATCGACTTCTTTGTACTCCTTTTACCTTCTCTACCTCTGCATTTTATGAAATACTTATCTCAAACTTGATGGTGGCTAGGGTATAACCATATGATATCTTACCTACAATTGCCACAGTTTCAAAATTAATGGCTGAAATATTGTCACTATACAGCTAAGTAAATACCGAGTTTTAGTAGGTTACCGCATACAACTAAGGAAACAGTTAATTTTCGTTTCTTTGTATATATTCATAGCTGTCTGATTTGATGAGGTTTTGTATGGTTGGGTTACATGCAATGGAAGTGTTTGAACGAAATATTGTGTACCTTAATGTTAATGACGGGACACAGTGAAATTGGTGCATCATGTCTTAGCCTACTGCGTTTTTATTTTCTTTTCAAATTGGTGCAGATTAGTTCAGGTATTCAGATGTGTGACATATAGATTGATGCTTTTGTCTGAATTGAGATTAATCTCGTATTTTGTTAACATATCGCACATATATGTTGATAATGTGATAGTCAAGTAGACATATTTAGTATCCTGAAGTGACTGGTTCTCAACAATTTCTGCACTGTGTCTGCTGTCTGCATACAAATTCGACATGTAATTTGACTATGCATATATAAATAATCAAATACTAGAGATGACAAGATAGTCAGTTTGGGTAATTGGTTAAAACTAGACCTTTCTTAGTTCTTACTATAGTCAAAGTGGTTAGTTTCGTCCCGAGTTAAGTTAACGTGTATGCTCATAAATGTCCATAACTTATGGTTCCAGGCCAAGTTAGGTTAACATGTATGCTCGTATCCGATGATTTTCATTTGAAGTGTTCGACCTATGGTCTTATAAGTATTTTTTAGCCGTTTAATGTAAGAGCACGCAGTATGGAGGCTTGATCACATTGACATCAAGTCTTTAACCGTCATGACAACTTCACGCTGGCTTCAAACTAAACTTCTTTTTCTGTATGAAGTGATCAGAAAAGACAGAAATACACAAACACATCATGAGGAAGACTGTGCCATGCCTTGCACCGAACCTTCAAGTGATCATCACACTGTCACCTTAGTAGACATCACAACGTGATCCATCCCATCACACTCTTTGCATAAAACCTTAGTGTATGCTCTAAAACACTACCTAAATGGAATGGAAAAAAAAGGTTAAGGAGGGAACCATGTTCCCGGTACCACATTGGATACTCATCATGACCTATCCGTAAGGTTTTTGATGCCGGTGAAATACCTCCATTTAATTCCCAAAGGATCAAACCCGAGTCATTTAAGTATTCTCATGTGAGTCTTAAATAAAGACTCAAATTGCCAAATATATTTTTTACCCAATTTTGTTCAGTATTACAGAAGTACGGCCTGGAGATGAATAAAGCATCCTTTTTGATAAAACAAAATCAAATTTCTTCCAGATTACAATATGAGCGCATAATGTTACATTAAACTACATTAATAAATGTATATTATATGTCGTCGAAAAGAAAAGAAATCATAATGCAAAAATAAAAAAAGATGACATTAAATAACAACGATCTTGTGTTTGTAGTAAACAAACGATAATGAAAGCTCATCTCATGAAGCTTTTCGTAGGCGATAATTAGATTGCTCGTGCTTTTACTATGTCGAGGCTCATCTCACTTGGGTCTGTTGCTTGCAGCTCAACTTGGATTCCCTCCAATTCTCTCTTGAATCTGTCCTTGGAACTTGCATACACCATCTTTGCTCTCACCTTTGATGTATCTGGTGACCTGTACGTTATTTAAACGATACTATGCTTAATCAGAAACATACGTAAAAATGGATCGAGTTATTCATTTTTCTCAGACAGTGTGATTAACTCGCAGAGAAAATCTTGAACAATAAACTTTGTATTACCAAGCGATGAAGAAAATCTTGCTTTTCTGGCAGTTCTCATCAGTTATAAAGTCAAAATCAAAGACAGCATAGCGACATTCATCAAGAGGAAGGGAGTTTGTGAAATCTTCATAGCTTTCAGAGGGGCCTCCAACTTTGTCAACTATTACTTGTTGTTCTTCAATCTTGAAAGTAATGAAGCGGTAGTTCCTTTTCGATTTAAGCTCCAAGAATTTCAACTTACATTCATCGTCCACAGCCATTCCAGATGCCGCGTTCGCCTAACAAACATATCATCACAATAACAAACAACCATAACAAAAAAAAAAAAACAGGACTCATCATTACCACAAACACGCACAAACAGGATCATGAAGAAATGGTCGTAATAAATTATTATTAACGTAAAACAAATAAGAAAACAGGTAATGTGTGACAGGATACAAATCATTATTAACGTAAAACAAATAAGAAAACATGTAACGTGTGATAGGATCATGCAAAGACACACATGACATATCGTGATTAACCTAAAAATAAAGAAAATATTTTGTTTTTTTTCGTGTTTCTTGCTAGAATATAAAAATGTATAGTTTGTAAGGATACATACCATGGTTGGTGATCAAATGGAGAATTATTAAGAAAAAAGTGCAATAAAGAGAAAGAAAAGAAAGTATTGGGGAAGAGAAGAGATGCTTGAAAATGGCAAGTTTTAGTTAAGAAAGATGAAAGAAATTTGCGGGGAAATTAGAGATCTTAAGGGGGAAAATTAAGGTTGAGAAATTGTCTTTGAGCTTCTTTTGCATGACCACCCATCCACTCCTATATATTCCCCCATTATTAATTTCATTCTATGGATTATATATATATATATATATATATATATATATTATCTATATCTATTTTAAGACCATTAACAAAGTAATTTTGTTTTATATTTGCACTTATAAAAAAGGTAAAGGGCACATTTTCTTCGGAATCACATTGGATCCCAATCATCTCATCCGTAAGGGTTATGATGCCGGTAAAATATATTCACTTAATACCCACATGATTTAGGCATCCCTAAGGATCGAACAAGCGTCTCTCAACTTCACATGTGGGCCCAAATTGCATTGATAACGGGTACCACTCCGTTTATTGATGGATTGGGTATATTTGCACTTATATAATTATAATGTGTTGTATAATTAGTCATGATATGTTTTATAACCAGATTATAGAATGGATCGGGTATTTTGAATGAAACAAAGTATACTGGATGAAGAAATCTCATTTGAGAAGTCAAATTTTCTTAAGAACTAATGAATCAGTATTGAACTTTATATTTAAAAAAATGATAATCAATGTGGTTAGTAAACATATGTGAAAAATTCACATATAAAGATATAAATGGCTGTTTTAGATATGCAAATATGAATCTTAACATTATACTAACTTAACTTCATTGTTTTGTTTTATATAAAATTATAACCAGGTATAACCTTTTATCCATAAAAAAAAATATATATGAATCTTAACATGTGATAAAATGCACACATATGTGCTGGGATGAGATTCCCTCAAGTTATTTCCAACTTGAGGGATCAAGTTGTGAAAATCTCGACCCTTGATTTAAAATCAAGGGTGAAGATTAAAAGATGATCTTTTAATCTTAACCCTTGATTCTAAATCAAAGGTCAAGATTGATCTAACTTGACCCCTCAAGTTATTTCCAACTTGAGGGGATCTCCTCCCATATTTTTATCATCCAAATTAAACAAGAATTTCAAAAGGTCTAGTATACTTTTGTGCTATATATTACATCTTAATTAAAACTTATAATAATATGATTTAAGTAACATACTTTCAAAATGCAATCAATTATTCAGTAATATTAATGATATGAAACATTATTGGTATGCCTAAAACACATGGCTAAAGGAATGTCCAATAAGAAGATTATCACACACATAGGGCTGTAAAACCAAACAAACACGAATGAAGCTTTGCTCATGTTTGATCGTTTAATTTAATAAACAGTTCACGAACAAATAAACAAACATAAAATGGTATTCATGTTCATTCATTAAGAAATTTAAGTTGTTCATATTCGTTCATTTATGTTTATGAACAAACACAAATAAAAAAACAGATAATAATAGGAAGTATTATGATTCAAATTGAACATTATAAAAAAAGTTTCCATGATTTACAAAGTAAAGAAGTACTTATTTTAAAAAGTTTACTTTTTTATAATTTAGATATATATTACAACTATAAATAAATCAATATAGATGTATGTAAACGAACATATACGAACGAACATAATTACATGAATGTTCACGAACAAATAATCGAACTTTCACGAACGTAAGTTGTGTTCATGTTCGTTGATTTAATTAAACAAACAAGTTTTTTGTTTATATTCGTTCATTGACTAAACGAACGAACATGAAAAAATCTCCTATATACCAAAAAATTCATAAACTGTTAGTTGAACATTTAGTTCGTTCATAGCCCTAATTACACATGACAAAAACTTAAGTGGAGATGATGAAACATAATGTATGGATCCATGTGTCATATATTATATACTTAGACTTGTTTTTAGACTTACTTTTTTAGGCATATATTTGAACTCCTATTATATTATTGCAAAAAGAAAAGTAGAAATACATTGACTGCTTTTTGAGTTTTTTTCTCATTGGCGATTGCTTTTTCTGAAAATCCAATAAAAACTCGCTGTAATAGCATACAAGAAGACAGACACCACACATACGCATACCATAAGATCTTATATGTTGACAAAATCTTTTAAAATATAAAATAAACACCAATACTACCAAAATTTCTATCAATAACACGCATTGAATTTTCATTTTGATAAAATAAAAAATGTCCCAATCTTGTTTTAGTACATTGATAAATATAACTATAAAAGATGATGTAGTATGTGACTATGTACATCAACAGTGACTAGCATAATGCTCAGTATTTTTTATTGGTGGTGTTTAATGATTTTTAATAGTGGTTGTTGTAGCTTCATAGATAGTGTAATCTTATATAAGATAATGTTATGATGAATTAAAATACTGTATTATTGTTTTCCACAATTAAAATTTATAAAATATAAATTATATATAATAAATTAAGTTGATGATTAAATAAGATAATTATATAAGAATGGAAGTTTGCATAAATAAATAAGGAAAATATTTATTTTAATTAATATTATTAATAAGGGTAAAGTGAGTAGTTTATGGGATAGGTTGATATAAAGAAAAATGTAAGGGCAAAATGGGTACATCAATTCATTATTTGAAAGGAAAAAAAAAAGAGAAGGATAAGATGCTTTATAATAGATTATATATAAAAAAAAACTTGGATTAATTTTCAGTTGTAACATTAAATATGAATAAAGTATGTTTTTTTTTACACATGCGCATTATTTATAATGCCGATGCATCCCTTACCATATAAAAGTGAGGTCCGTCTTAACATTGGGTGGGTCGTCACCTTTGTTCTCCATGTAGCTTCACCATTAATCAAAGTTTCTTTTTGATTGGTTAAAAATAAAAGTGCACATTACATTAAAAATATTAAAATAAAAATGGAAGGAATTCGTTGCATGGGTATCACAAAATCCAGAAGTATGATAAGTGAGAATGTCATTCCAATAGAAACTACTTGTATGATTGCTTTTGTTGCGCTCTTATAAAAATGAGTGATGTAGAAATCAAAAATTATGACATCCATCTAATACATTTATCTAATTATTATACAATATACAATTAATGTCATTATCACCATATATTATCTATATTATCTTATAAACCGAATGATTTGGTATATTAATTTTTAAATTTTTTTTTATCATTTTCTTATTTATCATATCGTTTATTATTTAATGTCTTATTATTTAATATTTATATTATTTATATATTAATTAATTATATATCATTTTTATAATACATTATAAAACATTTAGCATCTCAATTTTTTTTTTAAAAGAACTTAATGTACATATTTTATTCTCCCATCTATTACTATTCTATCACTCAATACCATAAAATACTCATATTATCATTTCAATAACATCATTTAAAATACATCCAATACTCTCATTCCTAAAATACCTACAACATTTGCATCCCGTCATCACCACCACCACCACCACCAGTCGCCACTCAACTCACGTCTCGCCTATTACGCGGATAATATTCTAGTTTATATTTATAATCGCGATCTCTCTGCCAGGACCATTAATCTTGTAGTTAATTTCATAGTGATGATGAGTGGTCAAACTTGCGTTCAAGATGCTATATTGGTTTGATATACAGTAGTTATCTTTTTCGAGAAAAGTACAACTTTAACTAAAATAGGCATTCTTACTACCATGTATCATTCGCTTATTTTCGGATCTAAGAATAATTCATCCAACTCAAATGTTTTAAAATACTTATTTTATAATTAATATAGGTTCAAAATTTTGAAAAATCTATGTCCAAACATAAATTTCTATTTGTTTGTTAAAAGAATTTCCAATCATGAACCTATGTTAGTTACATGTAAAACCGCCTCTGGCTAATCGTATGCATGAAATAGGCATGAGATTTTAGACCGGAAACCCGAGACCCGAAACAGGCCCGCCCGAACCCGGCCCGGACCGACCCGACCGACCACCATACGGGCCGGTCTTCGGTTCAGAGAAATTGTAAATTTCGGGTTTCGGTCCGGGTTGGTCCGGGTCGGGCCCAAACCCGGAAAAACCGTCCAACCCGAAGTATGTTCTTATTGGGCTTCAATTTATATATCTGTTCGAATATGGATGCTGTTCATATGTATTTGTACGTATATATTATATATCTGTTTGTATGATATATCTATTCGTATTGTATAATCTGTTTGTATGTATATAGCTGTTTGTAATGCATACACACAGGAAACAGATACAAAAGGAAGAAGGAAAGACGGAAGGAAGGAGATAATTTTACCAGTAGGCGTATTTGAATACATAATTACATATTACGTTGGAGGAGATTGAATTTAAAAGCACATATACCTACTTTTTGATGGACGTGAATATATGGGAATGGGAAGCAGGCAAATTTTTTGATATATGTGAATATAAAAGGTTGGGGTATGAGATACGTGGATCACTTGTGAGCCATTCAATATGTATATATTAAATTATTAATCTAAAATGTGTAAGTAGCTATGATCTTTTAAATTGTGATGATCCGACGGCTCAAATTGGTTTGGTGAGTACAAAATAAATATATGTTTTACTTATATATATATCTACATTCACTCATTCATAAACCTATCGTAAAACACCCTTCATAAATATCATTTTACAGGTACTCATTCATTCATTCATAAGCTATTTTTCAAAACTAATCAACGAATAAAAATACACAAGTGAAGAGAAATTACATCCTACTCATACGGTTGTTGCCACTTCATCATCATCAACATTCGGCAAACAAAAGTTGAAGACTTGTTGGCTGTATTAGTTTACAAGCGCAAAATCTGTGACAGCAGCCGACTTTAATGTCAAACAAGATGATGAACAAGCCCAGAAGGTTACCACAAGCAAAGCAAATAGATACTACAAGCCAAATGCTCCAAAAAAAAAACCCCACCCCGGTCCAAACCGAGAAACCCGGATCCGAGACCGAACCGGACCGAACCCGACCGACACCATACCGGTCCGGGTCTCGGGTTTCAATTTGCTGCACTTTCGGGTTTCGGGTTTGGTCGGTTCGGGTCGGGTCGGTCCGGGTTTTGACCCGTGCTCATCCCTAGCATGAAATAGTAGTCTTTTTGGTTCTTAGTTTTATAATTTGGCCAAAATACATCTTAGTATCTCAACTTAGTCAATTAGGTGTTTTACTATCGTGCACTATTAGAGGTGTAACATAGTATCTTAAACATGGTTAACAAGGTCTTTTATTATCTAGACTTACTAATAAATGTTTTCTAAAGTAATATATGAATTAATTAAACTAATATATGATGTTCAAATATATTTTGAATAAAGTAAACAAATACATTAGAAATATATTTTATTTCTAACTAGATTTAGATGGGTGCTACTATTTCCACCTCATTGTACAACTGTTTAATGCACAGAAAAAAGTACCGTACAACTGTTTAATGCACATAAAGAGATAGAAATAAATAAATAAGAGGTGGAAATAGATAGACACATTTAGATCCGTACAACATACAGTGTACAGTAGACATAAAACACATTATTTGAAAATCATTATGAACTTTGACTTTGTAAAAGCATTCCAAACACAACCAGTTTTTCAAAAATCAAAACATATTGCATGTGAATCACCCCATTTTTGACTTTAGCCATGAAAATGGTAGACTTTTGAGAAACAACTGCTGTCAATAATAACATTATGTCTTTTTTTTGTTTTTGTTTTTTTTCTTTTTTGTTTTACTTGCAGCTTCTGAGATTTTATTAAATCTAACGACCATCTTTGACTTTTAACTAATAATCGTAGATCTTTTTTTTTTTATATATATATACTTCTTTTTTAACATCAACTTTTATTAACAGTCAACCCAAAATCAAAGGTAGCAAAACAACACAAATTGTATCAAATCAGAAATCAAAAGAAACCTAACTATTCCAATCAATATATCCTTTGTTAGATCTCTTTCTAATTCAAAAGTATGAAAAAGACTTGATGTTTCCATAACGAAACGTTCATTGTCAAATATGATTTTATTTCTCGTCTTCCATAAACACCAAATTCATTAATTGAGCGGGAAATATATCGAACAGTTAGTACTATCCACTTGCACGTTCTGTTTTTTCATAAAATAAAATCATAATGACATACTTTGCATAACAGAAAAATAGTTATTCTACATAACCTTCAAATTGAATTAGAGAAATATATCGAACAATCTAATCCAAAATAGATTATTATAACAAGGTGTATGTGGCATCTTCTTCCATCTATTGTAAACATGGAAGTACGTTTACAATAGGAAAAAACCAATTACAATGATACAAATCTTCAGTAATTAACTCGATCGAAGTTCTTAATTCTTACAAGTTAACACAATTTCTAGATGTTGTAACCGCGCCATCTACAACAAGGTTATGACCACTCACATATCTCGACTCATCACTAGCAAGATAAAGAGCCGCTTCGGCTATATCTCTAGCTTTTAAGGTGGCACCTTTCAGGTTTCCCAAGCTATTTACAAAGTTCTCGGTCTTTTCGATTTCTTTTTCGCTTGGTAACTTGAAACGCATTTCCTGATCATCTTCAACTTCTTTGTCCTCGTGTCTCCATGCATTTACAAGCATAGAAGTTGCGACTCCGAAAGGAGAAATGCAATTAACTCTAATCCCATGTTTTCCCAATTCACATGCTGCATTCTTTGTTAGCCCAACAATAGCATGCTTTGAAGCCGTGTATGCATTTGGCCCCATCCCACCCATAACGCTAGCTACACTAGCAGTCGAAATGATGCATCCAGTACCTCTAGGAATCATAACCCTAGCGGCATGTTTCATCCCTAAGGCGACTCCTTTCACATTCACATTCATTACTTGGACAAACTCATCTACGTCGAAATTAACGATGCTTTTGTGCTTGGACTGGTTCCCAAGCACGCCAGCATTGTTGAACAAGATATCAATTCGTCCATAACAAGAGATTGTTGAGTCAATTAGGTTTTGAACTTCGGCTTCTAAGCTTACGTCGCAATGAACATATGTAGCTAAAGGAGACAATGAACTAGCGAGTGCAAGTCCAAATTCGTCATTGATATCCGCTATGACTACTTTTGCACCGTGTTTGATAAACAATATCACGGTGGCAGCACCAATCCCTCCGGCGCCACCAGTAACAATTGCAATCTTTCCTTCCAACCTATAAATTGTGTGTTAGTAGACATTAGTTATTTACACAATATATATAATATGGTCCAAATAATTACTTAAGCTTTTGAGAAAACAAAAAAGCACAACACATATATGAGTAGTACATAAACAATGTCACTTTTAATAAGATTTTAGAAACCAGACCAAACAAATAAAATTTTGAGGTTGTAAATTCTATCTTACAGAAAATGAGGATTTTTTTTAACGGCCAACAAATGCTAAAGTCCATAACCCCGTCCGGGGTAACCCGGCCAATAGCAAAAGTCCACCGCTAACTGGGCTAACTACGAAGCCTAGACCTAGTTGCGCCAATTCCAAAAAAAAACACACATAAGTCAAGACGGAATTTGAACCTTCGGCCTTGTGAGTAAAACCCCACGCATTCCATGGATCATTGGTATAGAAAATGAGCCTTGGTATAGAAATATACGATAGCTAGGGCGTATTTTAGTATGTTAATTATATAATTAACGTATGTGCATTATACATGATATGTTATAGTAGCAATACCTAGTGGGTTAAAGTATAACTTAATCTATAACAAGGGTTTAATATGGTATTGGGGATCAAGGGGTTCCTTCCAATTTAATTTATTATTTATTTTTTTTAATTGTACCTATCTTGTTTTGTGCAACAAAATAGCAAACACTTTATTAGATATTAATTAGTCAATACAATTATACTTAGTTTTTGAGTATGATAAACTCACAATATATTTTTGTCATCTATAACAATTCTTGCTTTAAACAGTTATACATTATGCAATAATTTGTTTGTATTTATTGTAGATGGAAAAAACATGTTGTGAGTTTTATCACTGCTCTTAGTTTTTTAACAAAATATGTTTCTATGGTGCTAAAGTGCCAGTGATTATCTAATAATTATAAAATATTTATTGCTAACAAGTGCTTAGTTGTCATGATATTAAATAAATAACTTGTTCTTCACATGTAGTGACAAAATTCAAAATATATAAACTATTTAAAAAAGGAATTTTGATAATAACAACCCTAATGGTCGTCAATAATACATTATAACATGAATAAAAAAATGGTATCTTACATATAAAAAATCCACCCCTGAATTTAATGACAAAAAGATACAACTTTTTATACACGTTAAAACAACCCATAAGACTGTCATTAGAAAAATCCTTAAAAAAAAATTTCAAAAGTTGTTGAAATGAAAATATATTTTATTAATTTATTCAACTTTTTGCATTAAGTACGAAAATGTTATTAGTATTCCAAATTCAGGGATATAAGATACGCGTCTAATTAAATAACAGATCGAGTGAAGATTTGTTGGTGATATTTTTTTTCTCGTTTTTATGAAAATGACAGCCAAATCATTATATTATATTATATTATTATAAAACAAAGTTTATATTAATTAAAGAGTTTAAAAATGAAAAATGTTAGACTTACAAAATTTTTATTATTCTATAATTTGACCAACTGCGTTAAAAAGTAAAATTTTACTTTCTTTGTGTAGCAAGAATTAGTGACGCATGAATATCTATATATATATATATATAAAAAAAAGACTTGCAAACTTTTTAAGGTTATTTCTTAGTTAATACATGATAAGAATATAAGAATAATAAGAGTAACGAGTTATTTTACAAGGTAACTTAGCAATTAAAATCAATTTCCATGCATGTTTTTTAAAAAAGAACGATATATACACCGACAAAATATAGCTTAATCATATCCAAAGTTATGTATATAAATGACTCATTATTAATGAGTATTTATATGTATCAAATGCTTTGATCATTAATGGAAACGAAGGCATAAATTTTCTTATACAAATACTCCCTTCATCCATTATACACAAACAAAAAAATTTGTTGATTAATATGTCACATTAATGAATCTTTTAGATGATAGAATATCAATTTTTGCTTAGCTTATTATAGATAAATTTTTTCTTCGGAACGGCGATTGTCGAATAACGAGCGCCCCCACCATCCCCATCCAAAGGAGATCGAGAATCCACTCAGACAGTCAGACTAGGATAGTCGGTTGTCTCCATCCAATGATAATTAATTAAAGATAGAATAAGTATATGACTTAGTAATAAACGTATTTTTGTGAGAAGTGAACAATTATTTTTGGATAAACAAAAATAATAAGGTGGACAATAAATATAAAATACGAGATGGACTTTGCTAAGAATGTGCAAAGATATAGCAAAATTTAAGAGGAAACCAAAATGGTCAGAAGGGTGAAAGAAGTCATGTACCTTCTAGAGAAGAAAGAATTGGTTTCTTTTCCATGGGCATGCATGCCTTGGAAGGTTTTTTCAGGCATAATTTCAGAAGGCATTGTTATATATATATATATATATATATATATATGTGTGTGTGTGTAGAGAGAGATAGTAAAGAAAGAGGGGAGAATAGCTAGTGTTGAAAGAGAAGACAGGATTGAAGAGATTTATAAGAAGGGGTTATGTGAGCTACTTCAATTTCATATTTGCTAAAAATTTTGCTTTTCATTGTCAACAAACCCTCTCCGCACATTCCAAGAAGGCAAGAACCTACCTTTCTATTACAATAATAAGTTTACAAATATAAAGAATATATATATATATATATATATATATAAATAAAATAAGGCCTATGCCTATAAGGAAGAGCTTTTTGGAACTTCTTTCTTGTCACCTCAGCGCCACATTATCTAAGACTCTCCTCAGGACACCTCCTGTTGGTAGGAAGACCTTCTTGAAATTTTTTAGCCACATCATCAAATATTTTATTATTTCTTATTATTTTTACACAAAACTAAATAAACATTTTTATTAATCATAAAAACATTACATTAAATAATAAAAACATTACAATACTATAAAAAAAAAAGCATTACGATACTTAAAAAAACAAACATTACGATCCTAATTAAAAAAAAAAACATTACGATCCTAATTAAAGTTGAAACATACGATCCTAAAAAAAAAAATTACAATACTAGTTAAAAAAAAATACATCCACAACGTTGACGGTAATTTCCCGACAGGTTCTAAACGTGTTTCACTCGAGCGTTGCAAAGTCGATGGTGCGTTGATCGATTGCGTTACTCCCCAAAGATCCGCATTTGTGTTGAACCCTTTCATCCCACGAACGTGTCGGGATGTTCGCTGGATCAACCAAATAGTCTTTTGAAAACGATTTTTTGGATATTAACCTCTTTTTTATTAGATGAATGTTTTATATTAGAATCATATTTAAAAATGTTCAGTAAAAAAATTTAGGTGATGGATATTTTGTAATTTTGAATTTGAATTCTAAACTTGTAATTATATGTTTGTTCATCAGTGTGTGTTTGTATTCGTTCTTTCATGAGTGTTCATTTGAGTTCATTCATTTATGTTCATGAACATTCATAAGTGAACACAAACGAATGAATATGAACAAGCCAATTTTCTTTATGAACGAACATGAACACAACTTTATGTTCATTTATCCGTTTATGAACCGTTTGTTAAGTTAAACGAACGAACATGTACAAGGTCTTGTGTGTTCATTAAGTTGGTTTACAGGCTTACTTGGCAAGGCTCTTTAAGCTCCACTTAGGACAAAGCTACACAATTAGTTATAGACTTATAGGTAGAGAAAAAACTTGAACATAATAAAATAAATTAACAAATCCCATTTCGTACATAGTGTGTGTATGATACCCCATTTCGTATAGTGACCGTGCGTGTATGATACTAATAATTTTATTATATTAATTGAGATGGCAAATTATTTTACTGAATTGGCAATTTATATTTTAATTTTGATCAAAATTAGAAGAAAAAAAAAAGGATATGATAGTAATAGTTACATACTTACATGGGCTTCACACTACGGGCCTAAAGTGACATAGTAACAGTTACATGGGCTTCATACTTTGGGCCTATAGTGGATCAACTTGTGATATTGATAGTAGTTACTAAGCGGGATAACTTCTTGTTGGGTTCGTTTGTGCGATTAATTGTGGTCTTCATATGATGAAAAAGTATTAGGAGTAATGGCTTTCTGGCTGACCTTGGTGATTGAGGTCGTTCATTTTTCATCATTCCGAGCTTCACATTAACTAGTAACTACAATTGAAGAAACAACATGTTAGAATGGTGTTTCGCCACGAAAAACATGAAAACTTTGTGAGGTGATGATTCTCTTACAGTAAATCATACCATTTTTCTATAGAGATAGGTATACGAAACGACTAGTTGTATGGCCCCTGCGCAAGGATGACTCGCACAAATCTCACTAGTTTTGAGGTTTAAGAGAATGAAAGAGTATTAGAAAGTTGAGGTTAATAAGTAGAAAAAGAGATAGATGATGCATCAATGGGGTTGATGGCCCATTGGTAAGGTCTTTGATCTTAGGGTATTCCATCAGGGTTCGAATCTCACTTCTTACATTTGTAGGGGTGAATTATCGAAAGGATTTAAAAAAAAAAAAAGTTAACCAGGGTGGTAAAACCTTTACCAAAAAAAAAAAAAGAGAGATAGATGATGCTTAATATGAACGTTATAAACTTTTTGATGCTATTTTGAAATAACACGTGTAACAAGAACACATACTCTACAAGACAAGTAGTCACAATTAATATATATGAGATGACCAAACAAAGTAGTAATTGTGGATAATAAAGTAGGGAAATGGGTGATTCTTACTATGGAGGTTAATGCCTACGATGAAAGAAAACCCAACACCTTCTTTCACTTGGGTAAGTAATCAATTCTAGACTCTTGTCTATTCTTTGTCACGGTTTTCATACATAAAAAGGGCCTTGAAAAC
>JAOXNX010000032.1:21956039-21969765 GCA_028566075.1 Solidago caesia
ACTAAAATTCTTGAGGAGGGATTGAACCTGCAAAAGTGGTATAACCACAGGGACCATTCGTGCAATTAACTCTAAAAGCTAAAATATATCTCTATTTTAACCTTTTTAGTTTTGTATTTGTACGGCACTAATAATACTCCCAATATATAAAGGTCAAGTTGTTGTTTTTTAAACGTAAATACACCTATAATAAACTAAATTCTTACATATTTATTTAGAGGAGTGATATTTATACCATCATTTTTGATAGATGTACCACAATGTACAAATTGTACAGCTGACTGTACAAACTAATAATGTACAATTGTGTTACATCCATAAAAAGAAATTGTACCAATATCAATTCTCATTTATTTAGGGGAATAACTTAAGTGCTTTCAAAAAGCATGTTTCTATCAAATTCTTTAATAAAAAATTTTCATTGTCAAGGTTCATAAATGTACATATTATATCTTTCGTTTAAAATTGTTGTGAGAGAGAAACACCTAGTTTATATACTTCAGGAAGCATATAAGATATTATATAATCATAGTAGTTTACAATTTTATTGGGAAAATACCAAAAAGTGTCCCGATATCCGTCTTTGTACGCACCCCAAGAACAAATTTTATTCCCCTTGATTGCCTCTAATTTTATTCCTTTGCGTAGTTTAAGCACCATAATCAGGTTGTACCAATTTTATATTAGCTTAATTAATTTATATATATTTGGGGCCCATTGCACTTTGGCTCCTTTACATATTTCATTAAATTTATCTCCATCTTGTTACTTTGAGTTTATATTTATTTTCAAGGGGTCTTTTTCATAAAATCTCAATGCGACTAACCGTTTTACGAGTAATCCAAAGTCATCGTGCTTGAACCTCGTAGGATTCGAATTTAAGACCTTTATATATTTTCACTCTTAGAAACCAAACGTTTACTGTTAGTTCACTAGTCATGGAGATATTTCCAAGACTAACTCAAAAAAGTTGTTGAGGGAAACAATTGAACTTTTGACACTTGAAAAGTACCTTTCTTGAATATATTGGTAGAAAACAAAATTACTTTGTGGGTGTTTCCAACCACGTAAAACAATGCTTGTTTTGTAAGTTTGTTGTTATTAGAATAAAGTTTAAGTTGATGTTTTTTGTTATTTTATGAGAAAGAAATGCTATTCAAAGAAAGAAGTAACTAAAGTTGTTAGCTTGTAGGTACAAACTAAAATTAATGGCATAAGATGACGAAAACGTTGGATACAAGAAGTAATCGGATATATCACATACAGATATATATAATATGCCTTATATGTAGAAAATATATAAATACGATCTATTTTTCTTCTAATGGAGGTGAATCAAGACATTATTGTTTGTGACACCTTTTTTTTTGTTGTTGTTGTAAGGTAAGTGTCGAATTGAACCTGTCCTTCACCATCCAAAGGTAGTCGGTTGTCTTAATCGGGCTTTCATACATACTTGCCGAGTAGGCATCCAAAGAAAAACCTCACAAAAGCTCCCACCACTAGGATTAACAAAAACCGAACATTTACCTCTTGAGTAAAACCCGGGTGCCTCACTACTTAAATATTACATCTGTATTATATTTATTATTAGGAGGAAGTGAGATTCATTTATTGACTTTATGAAGTTTAAAACATCTTTAATGGAGAGTTACGTTGACATATAATTAATATATGAACTAACTTTATGAAGTTTAAAACATCTTTAATGGAGAGTTCATAGAGTTGTCTATGTTGACATATAATAAACATATGAACTAGCATATAAAACACTGATGACATGATATGATAGTGTTATAAACTCGATAAGTTCTGGTATTATGCAGGTTTATAACTTATATCTTAGTTCTTAGCACATTCGATTATTATTATTATTATTAGTTATCAATATATCATAGAACAATCTAAAATAAAAGTTTTCTTAACACAATCTTTTTACTTCTGAATAAAGAAATGATTATACACATTTTATCTCTTTTAAACCTGTCATGACGAGATTGAATATTGTTGTCGACAGTTGATTCTAAAATAAATTCAATATAGTGTAGAAGATAGAAAAAGGGTTCATATCAAACAAATGTAAATGTAAAAGGACTTGAAATATAACTTGTCACTCCACACAGTTGGTCATCTCAATTTCTTGCTTTCACAATCAACATTCAATTCAACACCACCATCATCCCACCAGTCCACCACCGCTTTCTCTCTCTCTAAAAAACACGCACACACACAATACTAATTCCACATTAATATGTGAATTCATATACATACATATATTTGATATATATTTACATACATTATAATCGTAACAAATAATAATATAAATCCAATTTATTTATAGAAAGAAAGAAAAGATGCCGTTCAGTAGATATCAAATTAGGAATGAATTCAGTTTAGCTGATCCGGAGCTATACAAATCAGCAGATAAAGATGACCCAGAAGCTTTACTTGAAGCTGTTGCCATGGCTGGTCTTGTTGGTGTTCTTCGTCAACTCGGTGACCTTGCTGAGTATATATATATATCCCCTATATCTATACATCTATATCTATATCTATACATATTTATATGTATTTATGTTTGTATATATTTGGGTTTGATTTGGGTTTTTAGTTAAATTGGTGAAATTCCAATTGATTCATGATTTAGTTATATATTGGATTAAATTTGATAACCATGATTGGGGAATTTTTGTTTAATTAAATTAAGGGAAAAAGATTGTATTTTTAGGTTTTGTATAGTATTACTAAACTTGGGTGTTTTTTTTTATTTGACCAATTTTTTGAATTAGTGTAAAATTTGAGTGAGTGACTAGGTAGATTAGTTACCTATCCGTGTAACATGTCACATCATCGTAACTGGATTTTTAATGAGTTAGCATAATATATACTGCTTTTCCATACTCCGCTAACATATATTGTGCGTATACTTAATTTGGAAATTAGTTACCACCGAGGTGGCCTAGTGGTTGGGCTTTGTGATGTCCTCACAAGAGATCTTGGGTCTAAGTCAAAGACTCGCCCTCCCCGGGTAATCTGAATAGGAGAACCAACTCCGTTTACCTAGTAGCTTGGTTACCTCTCGGTGTTACATCATTAACGGGATTAGTCATTTTGGGTAACATAAAATGCGTGTTTCCTTTAATTTTGGTAAAATGTTAATATGCATGTTCTCTTCTAATGTGTATACATGTTTGCTCAATTTGGGTACCTTTGTTTTACATTGGTTTTTCAAGTTTAAATCTACAAGCAGTTTTTTAATATAAAAGAAGTTACCCAAATTGAGGAAATACATGTAGTTTCTTACCCCGAAATACAATTTTATCTTGAATTAACATTTAGTTAAATCACAGCGTTGCTCTTTTGCTTTGTGTGAGATTTGGGGATGCAATAATAAAAATGTATATACAAGTTGAGTAACATGACATCTTTAATTGAATTTGTAATTTTTGGGTTGTTAAACTAGTAGAACAAACCGTTGACTCTTTTCTACTGAGAATGATAACAAGTAGCTTTGCAACTTCATGTGTTGTGTAAACTAAGTTGCTGTTGATTTCTATCATTTGAGGTTATTGGAGAAGCATGTGTGATTAAAACCCGGACTTATAGTTTTTAATGTATATATATACATATAATTAACGGGAATCAGTATATTGATAACTAGCTAACCAGCATTGTGAGATACAATTGTTAATCGTATGCTAGTTAAAGTACGTAAAGCTTTTTTTGATTATCGACAATTCAATAGCTGTATTTTTTAAAAAAAGTTTATGATCCATTGGTATATGATATTGTAATGACGAAAAGCTTGCATCCGATTCTGCAGGTTTGCAGCAGAGATATTCCATGGTTTGCATGAAGAAGTGATGGTAACTGCTGCTAGGGGCCATGGTCTACTTGTACGTGTTCAACAGGTCGAGTCAGATTTCCCTGTGATTGAAAGGGCATTCCTGTCCCAAACTGGCCATTCGGAATTCTTCTCCAGTTCAGGTTGAAATTCATCCCACATTTCTTACACGTTTTACCTTATGCATTTTGTTTCTATTTATTTATTGTTAAAGAACCTAAAAAGTTAACGCCCTTGTTTGTAGTAGATGATCATATAATATATATGTAGGCAATATCTATGCAGTGGCATTTGTTGGGGAACATTTCTAATAGAATTAAGGTTAAAAGCTTGTAGTCTGGAATAACTCGAATTTCTTGAGCATAAAAACGGATGTAACCTGAGGCCCTAAGCCCTTTCACATATGCGGTTGATTGCTTGACACATTCATAAAAGGGGAAAACTCAGTCAATCAATATGTCTATGTATTACTTATTTACTTAATAGTTGTTCCTTGGGTATTATGTTGTTTTATACATACAATGAAAACCCTGAGTAGATCATCATTGATCTTACAGGTATTAGCTGGCATCCTCATCAGCAAATGGAGCAGAATCTTATCACCAAAGGAGATTTACCTCGGTTTGTCATGGATTCTTATGAAGAATGTCGTGGACCACCTCGGTTATTTCTTCTGGACAAGTATGAAACTATTATATTCACTCCATCCTACCATGCTTAGTACCTTTTAAAATAATAAGATAGGTTAAACTGTTTTTACTTTCTTATCACCATGAAGTCATTTACTGCTAAATGAGTAGTTAAAGTTAGAAAGTAACTAAACCTGACAATCAAATGTGGCTTTCCACAGGTTTGATGTTGCTGGTGCTGGGGCATGCTTAAAACGTTACACTGATCCGTCATTTTATAAAGTGGAAACATCCCCCTATGAAATGATGAATGGAGAAGCTCAAAGGGACAAAAAAGTCCGTAAGACAAAGGTTAGTTTGATGAAGTGAATTAATTTAAATATTAAATACTCATTCCATGCCAAAATATATCATGGTTGACCATTCACATAATTATTATGTTTAAACTCGTGTCTATAATATCTTTCAATATCAACAGAAGAAGGGACCGCGATGGAAAAATGGAGAGACTCCTGAGGTTTTCCAGCCATCACATGTCAAGTAAGTTCCTAATTAATCACTTATTTCTTAAAAACGATTACTTTCTTCCAGTTTGATTTTTAGTGCTTAACTTCTTATCATTTGCAATGCTTTAGACTCCATCAATTACTCCTTGAAGAGCGTGTGCAAAATGGTGCAAGTGAACCTGCACGCCGTGTGAAACTAAAGAAAAGAGAAATTAAATTTCCGTTTGACATGGAAACTGGAAAAGGGTACATGGAAAAATTGTTAAATTCTCCACCTGAGGATAAGCTTGTTCATGAGGTTTCTGTTAGTTGCTCACCTCCAAGATTGCCTATCAATAGCTATAATGAATCAGGGCCTGAACCACTTGAAGTTAAAAGGGTACATTTGCCTTTAGTAAGTCCGTATGAATCTCCGATTGTGGATAAGGCAGTCTCTAGGGAACACATGGAAAATGCCGTGGAGGATGTACTCGAAAAGCAGGTTTCGGAGCTTTCAACTTCAACTACTAAATTGCAATCAGGGGGGGTCAATTCTGGAATGGAGGAGGCAGAGGTAGAAGAAAAACATGTATCTGTTTATACGGAACACAAAGATGACGGTATTGAAGATGCATACCAATCTGATGATGTGGCAAGTGAGACAGATAACTACATGGATGCTCTTGCTACCATGGAATCAGAAGCTGAAACAGATGCTGAACTTAGAGCTAATTCTAATCCAACCAAAAAGCAGCTTCAATCACAATCTTCAGATTCTCAATCTGCATCAGATGATGAAAGTAGCCCAATCAAAAAGGAATTAACAAGCTTTTCATATTCTGATGCTACAAGCTCTTCAGCCGAGAGTATGTCTCCGCGTGGTGTAGACTCTTCTCAAGCCTTTGCATCTATTGAGATCCCGTTCCATCCACGAGTTCCACCCAGCCAAGCCTCTGATAATTGCCTTGAGATGCGTGATATCACGAGTCAAAAGTCAGCAGCAGATGGAGCTTTGTCTGTGGATCAAGGATCAGTTTTCAAAGGAAGTACTTCCAAAGGATCAGGTTTGAGTGAAATGTCGGCCAGCAGTTGTGTAGATCTGGATAGTCACAAAACAACTGGAGAAATTGACCCTGAAGACATTATAGCTTCCTCATCATTTGTTGGAAATCCTCAAAGTGAGGTAGATAATGAGAATGGTAATGACAATTCTAGCAGTGAAGCTAGTTTCAGGGGTGGTATTCAAACAGATGAAGAGATAATAGATGATGTCCATGAGAGTAAGTCTGATCCAGCTGAAGCTGACGTTTCATATTCTAGTGATGACGAAACAGAATTCAAAGATAGAGAAACAGCATCAGTTTTATCAGAAAGTAAAGTTGAAAATGCTGCTGTTTGTGATCTCGCTGATGATAGCAATGGAGATGATAATCTTCATACTCTTAAGAAAGAAAAAGAATTAGAGGAGAAAGAACCCGAATCAGTTAATTCAGAAACAGAAGATTTGATTCCTGTTACCGTTCCTGATGTTGTCAATAATCATGAAAGTAAGGTTCTTTCTACTTGTGATGACACAGAATTGGATAACAATGAAGATAATGATCTCTCTACTACGAAGGAACATGCTGAAAATGGCTTGGTCATCGATGAGGCTGCTATTGTTCAAAATTCCCTTGAATCTGCTGAAAAGATGCCGAGTGAGCTATCATTTGTATCTCCAGAATTAGATTCCATGCCATCTCCATCTTATGATAACTCAAAAATACAATGTCTTAATGGCTTACATAACACTGGGATTGAATATGATGTCGATAACCCATGTGAAGAAATGGAATTGTCTGAATCTGTGGAACAGAAGGAATCAAGTGAGCAGTCAGTGATCCCCATTCCTTCAGCATCGTACGAGCATTCAGATATACAGGGTCTTAATACCACTTCTAGATCATCCATTGCTATCAATGGTGATGTAAATGAAAATGATGTGGATAACCCATCTACGAATTTAGAACTCTTGCAGGACGAAACACTTTTTGTTATGGAAATTACAGATCAAAATGTACCTACCTGTCAATCTAATGCCCAATTTATTGACACTGCTCCTGACTCACCTGTGTCAAGTGATTCCCGAGAATCTAAGTCCCTGGACCAAGATGTAGAATCTAAATCTACAAAGTTCGTTGATCAAGTGGTAGAATCTAAATCTCTGGACCAAGATGTAGAATCTAAATCTTCAGAATTTGCTGATCAAGATGTACAATCTAAATCATTGGACCAAGATGATCGAATCAATGAACATGAAGCTGCATCATCTATCCTGAATCACTCTGTTTCTACCGAAGAAAAGGCTGGCCAATCTGAACTGCAATCAGCTCAGTCGGAAACGATCGACTCTCAGAACCATATAGATCGAGAAACTTATATTGATAACCATCCTGATTCTGACCCGGTTGGCCGTGAAAGCTATTGTTTAGAGCAAGGTGATGAGTTTCAAAGGTCATCTATGGCAGATTTATCACAGTTAAGCAGCCATGTTAACCTATCTGGCTTCAACATGCTTCCACAATTAGCACCAATCAAGATAGAGGAGATGCCACCATTGCCACCTCTTCCACCTATGCAATGGAGGATGGGAAAACCTCAGAATTCTTCCTTAATTTCGAGCTCAGATGGCGGTCCACATGATATTCACCACTTCCCACCATCTTTCCCCCAAATTGAGAGCCACCTGCCGGTAGATCAGAATGAAAATACAAGTAGTGACAAATCTGAACATGATTATAAAGATTCTAACGCAGTGGAAGATGGTAACTTAATTGTATTATCGGAAGTGAATGTAGTGAAATTTGAAGAAGTTATCCCACAATCAGCGTCTGCTAGGGAGCAATTTGGAAAAGTATCAACTTCTGGACGAGACATCATAAGGCCATCAAGCACGTCTTCACTTCCTCCACTTCCTCCAGGTGATGATGAGACGCCAAATGGTATTCGGCCTATGAAAGTGCAAAGGCCTCGTACTCCTCTCATTGATGCGGTTGCTGCTCATGACAAAAGCAAGGTACTGTTGATTCCCAATGATCTGAATAGATTTGGCAGTTTTGATAGTACTTTATGAATAGGTCTGTTAGGGTTATGTTTATCTGAAGTCGTTAAATGGGTTCATTAAAAACATATTTTATTCAAAATTTATAACATTATTAAATTAGTACGAGTTTTGTAGTCGTACCTGGCTCATTAATTGTTAATGGAAGAAATTACATTTTGGACAAAGTGTTTAAGGCCAATCAGCCCCAATATGGAATTTTTGTATGATGCGGAGAAATTATATGAAATGAATAAAACTTGCTGTTTTTGCAGTTGAGGAAGGTCTCAGAAAGAGCGATGCCTCCAGTCGCAAAGGAAGAGGAAAGAGACACTTTACTGGAACAGATACGTATGAAGGTACTAGTTTGAAATGTTCTTTTTAGTTTCTTTTACATAATTTGTCACGGGGGAGCAATTTATCAACTAGAGTAATTTTGTATGGGTCGATTGTCACCTAAAATATATATTTAAAGCAAAAAACTTCCTGAATGTATATGCAAAAAGTTGGATTATTATTAAAAAAATAATATAGTTTCTGTAAATGCTACTTACGGATATAAAATTCTGTGTATTTGGATCTGGGTAATCCAAGGGGATCCTTGTTGACCCATAAAAAATTACTTGTTTTGACGCGCTACCTAGCCCATCGTACCTACCCATTGTCACTTCTAATGAGTAATTTTCTTAACGAAACCTCTAATAATTAGAGTCTAATCAGTGATGACTGCACAAAGTTTTATCTACAATGAAAACTTAAAGGACATGTTATACCAGGTGAAATAATGTGTTGTTAAAAACATGCATAGAGTTGATGGGTACCGAGATTTATTTGCTAATCATCTTTTTTGACATTTGATAACGATTTTGCATTGGTATATACCAGTCCTTCAACTTGAAGCCAGCTGTCCAGACTAGGCCTAGCATTCAGGGTCCTTCAACCAATTTAAGGGTAGCTGCCATTTTAGAGAAAGCAAATGCAATTCGCCAGGCCTTTGCTGGAAGTGATGATGATGAAGACGACAATGATAGTTGGAGTGATTCGTGAAACATCAGCTTGATGCAAAATATGAAGCATTCACACGCCATTGTAGTTAATATCATTGGTTTTTTTATGAGTTATTATGCTCTTGAGTTCTATTAATAGGAAGTTACAATAAGCTGTATTATATGTTTGTTCAGCCATTATACGTATCATGTATAGATTTCTACGTCTCTAGTACTGTAATTTTAGTGAATTTTCCTTCCATTGGATGTTACTTAGGTTTTATACAGTAGGTGCAAATGTGTAATTTTATGGGTTTTTCTCGTCAATTGTGTTGGCTGTATATGGAGATTTTGAGCAACACCGAGTATGAACCATGTTTGTGCTCAAGTTGAATAGCATATCTAAAAGGCTATGTTGTATGAGTGAAAACTACTCAGATTCTTATCGTATGCGCTGCTGCGATTTTTGTGTGCTCTGTATATGTTACTATGTAGGTGTACATCACAAGACTATGTGAGCGTGTGTTAAGACGATATTGAGTCATCTCTTGTAAGTTGTAACTGGATGATTGATGGCAAATGACAAAGTTTAAAAGGATAGATGAAGAACAGATGCTTAGATTTGGCTGGATGTTATTACCTTTTTAGTTTCTTTTATAGAGCCAAGTAAGAGGATAATTTGATGTGCATTTTCCTTGCTCGACTAAATTCACATTTGTTTTAATAAAGAGGTTTTTACTGTTGAGGCTGCGTACATCTTACCTCCCTCGAACTCCGGTACTGTCGGAATCGAGTATTGTTGTTGTATCCAAAAGATATGTGTTATTATGTGAAAATTGCAATATGAATAGATACAGATTAATGTGCATTTTATCATGAAAGTTTTCGTTGCATTTGATTTTGAATATTATATAGAGTATGTGTTATCGTATTAGAACCTTTAGTTACTGATATCAAGGTTGTAGTGTTATCGTATTAGAGCCTTTAGTTATTGATACTAAGATCTGTAAATAAAATTGTTGGATTTAAAAATAAGGTGTTTCATCGGGAGGACGAGTTTTTAACTTAGGTGCATGCGGTCTAATCAGAATATTTTGTGATCGTTTTCAAATTCTTTTCTGGTTGTGTCAAGATGTTTATCTAGTAAGGTTCTAAAAATCTAAACTTTGTAAAAACATCAAGATATCCGACTACTATTCCATCTAATGGTGGTTATTGAATCAACTAGTGAGTTGTAATTAATCAACTTTAAGCAATATAGGCTAAGTAAGAGGATGAACCAAGATAACTTTACAGATACTTTCTTCTTCTTAATTAACTAGATATATATCTCGCGTGATACGCGGGAATATGGAATAATTTTTTTTTTTGGTATTTCCGAGAAGGTAAAAATAATGAACCATTGATTAAAATATATTTACTGTTTTAGCAAAAATTAAAATAATCACCCATACACATATTTAAATTAATTATTTTTTGTATCTAAAAAGTATTAGAAATTTAATAACATAATAAGAAGCTACAAAAAATGTTTGGTTAATAAATAAAAATATTTCATTTTTTAGATTTCTTTTATATATGTTTGGTTAATAACTAAAAAGAAATTGGTTAATACAAAATTTAAATTTTCTTTTATATATTTAAAATACTTGTTAGTGGATGATGATATCAGCATGACATATAAAAGACATTGTTGGTTATGCTAAATGGACACCTAAGCTTTTCTTGTGTCATGCTTAATCCTCCTTTAGTATATTAGTAAGATTCCACGTTCCAATATTAAATAAACTAATGAGATGTAATTAAATCATCTCTAAGCAACATTGGCCACCACAAAACTTGCATGTACCAATGAATAAATATTCAACTTTACATGTGCAAAATTATGAATACTTAATTTTTTTTAATGAGCACATGTTATCTTTACTTCTATCTATACTATTATATAAGGGAAATTATATTGGTATCATACGTTTTGATTAACTTACCATAATTATGCATTAAGTGTTTATACAGTATGCTATAAAATTAATACAATATGGTAAATTAATTAAAAGAGATGGTACCAATATCACCTCTTATTATATAAACATCAATCTCTTACCCTCCTATTTTTTTTTTAAAACTTACAGGTTTGATGCACCTAAATTATTTTTCCTCCTTATTTATTATTTTAAATATCTTTACTTGATATACCTATAATATCCTTAATGAAATTAATTTATAACATCTATTCCTTAACTCTTAAAATACTCACATTACCCCTTTTTACATCAATAACATACGCCGTCGCATCGCGTGAGCATTTGTCTAGTATAAAGCAAATGTCCCCCCTTTTCAACTTTCTGTTTTTAAAATATTTAAACTATCCTTCAATTTCAAAAAATTTCTTTTTATAATTAGCCCATATATATATATAAAATACCCTTAATGAAATACTTTACAACATCTATCCCTCAACTTCTAAAATAACTAAACTACTCCCTTTTACATCAATAACCACACCGCCACCGCCGCCGCCGCCATCACCACTCGTAGCCGCCACCACCACACCGTTGTTACTACCACCATTGCCGTCGCATCGCACGGGCATCCGTCTTGTTTAGTTAAAAAAAAAAGAAGTGTCTAATAAATGGACTTTTAAGTTAAAATTAAATAAGATAACTGCTACTAAAATAACCTAGTGGTTAAACATTAAAAGGTTTCGATTCAAACTTTATGAGTCAAATATTTTAGAAATTGCCGAGAAAAAGATCATGTATATTTGAGTTAAAGATCTGATCTTTGAAATAACTCGAATAGAAAAAGCAAACGAATGAGGGTTTTTTTATTTGGGTTATCTGAAAATGACCAATTTTTTTGACTCACGTGTATATGGTCTAATCTGGGTATTCAGTGATTGTTTCATACCATTCTTTGGTTATTCTCAAGGTATTTCCATGATTGTTTCTGATCATTTCTCTGGTTATTCTTAAGATATTTACCTAGTGATGTTTCTATTTCGAATTTTTTTAAAATTTTTGAAAATGCTAATCACTACTCCTTAATGATTGTTTATAAATGAAAAACAATTGATCATGTATATAATCAACTTAGCTTAAATCTTTATATATCATGTTAACAAAATAAACAAACAAAAAAAAAAAAGACAACTCCAACAGTCCAACTTCCTTACCTTTCTTTCATCATTATTCACCTTCATGTTCACTTTCAACATGATGAGGTGACCTTAAATAAAGTCACAAAACGGTGTCGTTTTGTTCCTTTCTTGACTATTGCCAGCCGCCTCCCTACTTTCTTAAATCCTAATCCTCAAATAACACCATCTTTGATTTCTTCCAAATCATTTAACAAAATTTCATATTAATTCCTTTTTTTTTTCTTCACATAAATACAAAATCATAAATTTAAATATACAACTTTATTTATTTATTTATTTGTGTGACTGCATTCTACGTGTGATAACTTCTCACCGTCCAAAGCCCACACAACTCAACTTATTTTTATTTATTTTTTTAATTTTTTTTTCCCCAATTGTTGAAGACCCAGCTCACAAATCCAAAAAAGATTGAAACTTTATAAAAACCCACATCAAATCAAGTTTTGAACTTTATACAACACCCACATCAAATCTTCAATAAGTTGTTAAATTTTTAAAAACCCACATCAAATTTGTTAATTTTTTTTTTGAACTTTATAAAAGCACACATCAAATCTTGAAAAATATTGTGAAATTTTTTAAAACCCATAAAAAATCTTGGATTTTTTTTGGATGGAAAATGGAAATTATAGTGGGGGTGGAGGTAGTGGTGGTGGTGAGAAGCAGAGCCAACGTCTGCCCCTTTCAGATGTGGTGTCTGATTGTGTAAGAAGGTGGTTTCAAGATACACTTAAAGAAGCAAAATCAGGGGATCTGTCTATGCAGGTTTTGGTTGCTCAGATGTATTCTAATGGTTATGGGATTCCTAGAGATCATCAAAAGGTTTGATTTTGACTTCTTAAAAGTTTGTTTTTCTTTTAAATTTTGAATATTCGTGTTTATTATGTTGATTTTATGCTTACTAATTAGTTATTCTAATAACTTCTTGTTTGTAGTTCTCGCAGTTTTTGCGATTCTTATTTGAACTTCCTCCTTGTTCCCTTAAGAGCTTTTATAGGGACAAACTTTAGATAGACTATATTTTCCATAAATAGTTCATTATTGCTTAGGATCGTGACTATTCTATCAGTGCCCTATTAACGTGAGTTTTATTTGAATGTATGTCAATTAGCGTAGGCAGTTACTTGTTTTTTGGGTACGTGTAGTTAAATCATGCCGAAATTATATAGAAATAACACATAAGAAGAAAGAAGACATTGATATGTGGGAACCTCAACTTTGTATCATATATGTATTTGCTGGAAATTTCCTACTATTGGGTAAAACATATAAAAATTGCTCTAGCCTAGCAATCATATATGACTATGACTTTTGGACATAATAGCAAGCTTTCTATCTTGTGTTTATTTTGTTTCAACCAATATATTGTGAATGAGCCATTTAATAACAAACCCAGAGTTGCAAAGTTTCAAAAATGGACAATTTTGAAATATCAATGGTTGATTTGTATCAGGCAAATGGCTGCTTGTCTTACAGTGACAAGGTTCCTGATGGTTTTTACTTTATTCATGGAATGGATCCTTACATATGGACAGTATGCAGT
>JAOXNX010000032.1:21977054-21988487 GCA_028566075.1 Solidago caesia
ATATTCATCTCCAAAAATGATAAATTAACTTTACCATTTTACCCTTCATATGAGAAAAACGACCATCATCATTCATTCATCAGCAACTAAGAGTCAAACATTTGCGAGATAAATAAGTTTGATAAATACTTATTTATTCCATGTTCAACCAAAAAAACATTCCCATATTTGAAAGTCAAAAAAATTGGTAAAACAAAAGAGAAACCGCTCATTCAAAAAGTCACATGTTTGACTGCTACAAGAAAACAAGCAAACACATGACTCATCTATGTTCATTTTAGGTATGGACAGGGTGTAAGAAACCTTACTCATGTTATCTCTGCTAAGGAAAAAGTTGGATTAGTTAAAAGAATTTAATGTATATTGCACTTCACTAATGGTATGTTGACAACAAATCCACGTCAACATCTAAGATCTCGAAGACCGTTACAAGTCTGTCTATAAAAGACAATGGTTGGTAAAGAACAAAGATTGGCTTGTCCGTTTAAGTGTTGAGATTCCTTGAGCATTTTGATACACATGTCATAGGAAACTTGTGAAATTTGACACATGTCAATAAGTTCCAACAAACTTTTTCCAGATCCATTTTTTCCCACATGTCAATAACATCCAACAAACTTTTCCAAATAATATGAGGTAGAAGGAGTGGCTTGGGCTTATCTTATTATGAAGAAGGTCTTGGTTTCGAAACTCTCTCTATAAAAGTTGTACGGTGTGGTAAATTTATCAATAATAGTGGTACATGTATCACTTCCCAAAATAAATATTCATCTCCAAAAATGATACATTACTTTACCATTTTACCCTTCATATGAGAAAATTGATTTCTAAAAATTTGTAGAAAAAATAGTCATTTTGCTTGCTAATATACAATGCAATGAATCCCTTAAAACTATGTGTTTTTTTTTCTTCTTTTAAAGACATTTATTTTAGGACGGACGAAATATTATTTTGCAAATTGTTTATTATTTTGCAAAGTTTTTATTTTGCAAAATTGATATGAAATGAATGGCTATTCGTTTTCCTGAAAAAAGTAGTAAAAGCATCATCATAAATGATCATGGACACCCTAAGGAAAGTAACAAGTAAACTTGGAGATAAAATTGCCAAACAACAACCACAGGTAAAATCTTTATATAATTACTATTAACTGTCTTACATTATAATTCAAGTTTGTATTTTTCTATGTGGGTATGTATGTTTGCATGGATGAGATATTAAGTGAAGATACAGTAATTAGTTCATTTTTAGTGAATATATTAGATTTTGGGACTTGCATTACATAAAAATAGGGGTTCTTGTACTTGAATGATTATTTGGTAATGTGGGTGTAGCCGGAAAATCTACATTTTGAACGACCTTTATATACCTCTCACATTGATGGTGGGGCCAACCGGGGTTGCCGGAAAAGCTACATTTTGGAATGCTAATTGGGATTTTATGTTTATAAGTTATTTTGTGTGTGTGTGTGTGCGCGCGAGCTGTTGACTAGTAGTGCCTTTCTTTGTTCCTTAAACCGATGCGCGTGTAAATTCTTTGTGTCACATATTTAGGCTGGAGGTCATTCTGAGAATTACCTTTGGGTAGGGGTATGACCGTATGACCATTTACACACAGGCGGTACTATAAAAAGATCCAAAAGTGGACAAAATAAAAAAATCCATGAAAAAAAAAAAATCTAAAAGGGGGAAAATTTAAAAATCCATGGGAAATATTAAAAAGACATGAAAAAATTTTAAAATCCATGACAAAATTTAAATTTCGAGGGGGGCATTGGCCCCTCTCGCCCCCCCTTTGGTACCGCCCTTGCATTTACATCTTTATGTCACAGCCGTGGGATTGGGTATTGTTGTTGTTGGATTTGCTCTTTTAAAATGCAGCTAGGTGCCTTAGTACCTAATCAATTTTTTTGTTTTATTTTGAATATTATTTTCTGTATGGAAACTTAGGATTACCAGGCCAAAACGATACAAGTTATGTTTAGCCCCAGTGGTATTGGCTCATTTAAGCTGTGTTATTTAGGCTTGGCAAGTGGCAGAAACCAATAGGAATTGGATTGAACTTGTCTTGGATAGTGAAATACTGAAATGAGTCCATTTGGGTTGGGCTCACTGACCATTTTGACAACAGGGTTCACAAGCCAACTTGTCTCTTGTCGACATTTGTATCTTTAAGTTGTAATATTGTGATCTTTCTCTTTTCAGGTTGTGGGCAGTTCATCGCGAGTGGGTATGAGCATTCAGATGTGATGGTTATCGATGAGCTGGAGTTGCAACAACACCAGCAGCCGGAGAAGCTATACAGGTCAACTCGTTCAGGAAAGGTAACAATACAATTGTTATCCATTCATGTAACATATGTTCAGTTCTGGCCTAATTCTTCTCTTTTTCTCCAGGATTTTCAAAGAGAATCGGTTAAAGCAGCAGAAGATTCTACGGCTATAGGATATAAGCATATAGAATCAGGTGAAAAGTTCAAAAATACTACCGAGTAAATTTAGATCTCAGCGGTTTATATGATACAGTTCTCTAACATCAAATGTTGCTTTTTTTTGTTTGATTGGTATTTGCTCCTTTATGGAAATTAGGAACCAAATTGTCTGAAGCATGCTGCCAATATGGAGTGGAGAATGCTACTGATGAAACTTTGGCATCTATATACCGGGATGCACGTAAACACGTGGAAAGGGATCAAGAAGATTTCACCAAGCTCGTATATTCACAGGTTATTTCATCTGTTCTAATCTATTTTAATAACATGTTATAAGCTATACATCATGTTCCATGAGTATAAAGTGATATTAATTGTGAACCTTGAAAAAGGATATAAGGTCAAGTCCTAGTTATGTAAATATAGAGGATGAACACCTCCTCCCCCGTCGAGAACAACAACATCATCAAGAAGACTCTATCTCTACATCTCTTATGATTTCTCTATTTGTAGGCCACTTCTTAGCCAGATGGGGTGTCAGGTGTCTCTCTCTTCTCTCTTTCTATATATAGATATATAAAAGAAATACATCCATATATATATATATATATATACATATATATATGTTCTTACATATATTTGTGTTAAATTGTGCTCATTTACATGTTTATATACATACATAAACATCTACTTTTTATTTGATACATACTAAATATTGAGTGTAATTTTTGTTGACCGAAAAGTTTAAGAGATAATATGTCTTTAATAAGCTCACATGGCACATGTCAAGATTTAACGAAAAATTGCATATGTTAGGATGGTCCTTGTAACTTTTAAAAGCTAGGGATGAACATTATGATTTCGTGCAAACCACACGGACCATCCGTGTTGCTAAAAAAGTCAAGGAATTAAAACGATAAATGTTGGAAGTCTTAAAAAATAAACAATTATCGATCGACACATGTTATATCGAAATTAAGAAAAAAAAGAAAAAGAAAAAAGAAAATTTTGCCCAATATGAATAAAGTTATAATACCTGCTACAATGTCATGTTTTATGTTGGAAGTATATGCAGGAATATAGAAGCCATTTAATACTATTCTCTTCAAGTACTTATATATGTCCATGCAAATTTGATCAAAAAGAGAATAACAGATAGATGTACACTAAAATTACAATACATATACACATCTAGTGAGAAAGATATAGAAAGAAATGGATGAACACCTCCTTGCCCATCATCAAGAACACCATCATCATCAAGAAAATCCTATCCCTACATCTCTTCTGATTTCTCTATATGTTGGCCACTTCTTAGCCAGATGGGGTGCCAGGTGTCTCTCTTCTCTTACTCTCTTTCTATATATAGATATACATACATACATGTATATAAAAGAAATACATACATGTGTATCTCTATGTACCTAGATATTCTTACATATATTTGTGTTTGTGCTGATTTACAAGTCTACACACATATATAAACTCATGGGTTGAAGCTACATATACTCGAGAGGGTTCGGTTGAACTCACTAAACAAATTTATCCTATACATATGTATAAATTTTATCTGCAGTGTGGATCAATATTAGTTATAGCTCATATACTTTGAGTTGAAGAGTCGTACAATATGAATTTTGTTGGATTGATTGTTTGACATATTTTTTTTTTATGGATTTAAATAGGATGTGGGAGTTTTCAGTCGGGTTGTATATGATAAACGTTTGGCCCGATTCATTGCTTATGGCTGCAGCCTATGGGGTGGTTGAGTCAGCATCGACCACCTTATTTGGTCCCCTCGTCGGCCAATGGATTGAAAACTCCACGTATCCAAAGGTTCAATCATTCTGTTACATGTTTGTTTTTAAATCTTAATAAACATTAGATTTGGGATCAACAACACAGCCCTATTTCTATAATATGTTTTAAGAGTAATAAATCAACCAAAAATACTTACATCTTGTCAAGCATTTTGTAGATGTATTTTGAAGTTAACTAAAGCAACTACATGACTGCTGATTGCTTGATTATCATATGCTATAATGCTTATTTGTATTGTTGATTGGATACACTACTATGGATCCGTTAACCAAAACAACAGCAACAATAACTATACTCAATTCTGCCAAGGGCGGGGTATAGGAGGTGTGATGTAGACAACCATACCTCTACCCGAGGGTAGAGAGACTGCTTTCCAGAAAGACCTCCGACATCCGTTAACCAAAAGATAACTTATTTTTAAAATCAGATTGATGTATAACACATTGTTTAATGAGCAAAACATATTACTAGCTAGTAAAACTTTTTGGGTCATGACCAACAATATGAGGTGGATATGACACCACCTGCTCCTCTAAATATTTGTATGCTTGTGAAAACCACTTAGTTCTACATCATATTCTCTAAGTTTGTTCTTGTTTTATTTAAAGTTAACTCTTACATTGTGTCATGGCGGTTCTTATTGATATTTTTGGTTTCATATGTATTAGTTTTCAACATTGACCCGAATTAAGCCTAGCCCATATGGTTAAACTAGCTTATTGGGTGCATATGCATTTATTTATCATAAAAATGTTGATTAGTTTTCTTATGTAAAAAAGGAAGTTTTTTTTAACTATACACTTGCTGACCACCAATAATTTTTAATGATAATAATATATCTTTATAGATTCCTAGATCCACCACTACACCATTAGCTCCCCATTTGTTTCTGAATAGAAAACTTACACACCACTTATTGTCTCGGTTGAGATTTGAACCCACAACTGTTTAGTTAGTAAGTCATCTTAGATACACTTTAATGAAGCTAAGTAAAAGGCCTCTTGGTCTATACCCTAGATCCTTATATATGGCCTTATACATTGGATTATAAATTGTGGCTCTAGAAAGTTGATACAATGCACTTTATATGACATGAACTTCTAACTCTTTTTAGTTGGTAGGTTCTAAAATTTTGGCTATCAACACAAAACCTCTCATTTATCGTTGCGGGAGTCACAGTGGTCGGACTTTTAATCTCTCCGGACTTGCGGTTCACCAATGTCACTGTATTTTATTTGCTCATTGTGGTGACCAATCTCTCTGGAGCAGTTGCTGTTCTTTCAACTCTTGCTGGAACCATCTTGATAGAAAGAGAATGGTACATGTTTTACACTTTTACTCTAGACAGTTTCGCTTTTGAGGTCAAACCGGCCCATTTCGACCTAGAAGGAATGTACTAATTAAGTAAACTTAAATAAAAACCCAATGACTCTAGTCTAGAAATGACTAAACTCTTATGTGACATTGATTTCAATCTTGACAGGGTTGTGGTGATATCAGAAGGGCATTCTCCAAACTTACTAACAAAGTTGAATTCCAGAATCCGTAGAATCGATCTAATAAGCAAACTATTTGCTCCAGTCGTCACAGGATTCATCATTAGTTTTGTGTCAATGATTGCTTCAGCTGTCAGTTTAGCAATCTTCAACATACTATCGGTTTTCTTGCAGTATTGGCTCTTAAACCGTGTATACAAAGGGATCCCAGCTCTAATAGAAAGCAGCCGAAAGCGGGGTCTTAAATGCGCTAGACCAAATGATCAAGAAGAAGGCCCATCTACTTCTCATGAACAAACTAGCCGACATCAGGACACATATGATCAATTAGAAGATGTTTGTTCTGGTAACCCGATGGTTAAACAATTGGTCAAATGGGTATCTGATAGTTCTTTTATTCGTGCTTGGCGAGTTTATCTTCAACAAGATGTCGTTCTACCAGGATTATCTCTAGCTTTACTCTATTTTACAGTTCTCAGGTGTGTTTCTTGATCTTTTTTTCGAGTAATTTTCATTCATTTTGAGATCAGCCAAAACTTCTAACTAATGAGTATAGTTACAAAAAAGAGTGATTTTGACTAATTGTGAGTATATAACTGTGAAAAGCATCCTTTAATTTTGGAATACCTCTGGCAAGAATAGTTTATTATTGTAACTGTAGAGGTGGCAAAATGGGCTAGCTGCACTGGTTGACTGGTCAAAGTGAGTTCCGGATGACACCGTTTGTTTCTAGAGCGGCTCAAAGTTTCAAACGAGCTGGGTTGACTTGCATTTGATCTGCAAAAATATTATCTACAAAACCTATATTAAAACAATTTAGGAAGCTGTAAGTATTAACAAAACATTTGTGCAACTTTCAACCCATTTGACATGTTTCCTTGTTGGCTAAAGTTTTTGGTTTGATCAGTGACCCGTTACGCAATCCGCATTAACATAAACTGGTCGATTAATAAGTAAATGTGTCGAAATTGACACGTCTATTGAAAAGTACGATATCATTTTTACATATTTACAAAATGGTTTGCTTGCAGTGAAAAGCAAAATACAATAGTTAAGATTATCCACATCTTGTTCACTAGATTTAGTTTGATTTTATAATATTTAACAGTTTTGGGACTTTGATGACTGCGACTTTGGAATGGGATGGAATTCCAGCATACATTATTGGAATGGGCAGAGGAATAAGTGCAATAGTTGGTATTTCTGCCACATTTTTGTACCCTTCTATGGAGACTCGAATATCAACACTTCGAACAGGACTTTGGTCAATCTGGTCACAGGTAGGGGTGAACTTGTTAATAAAAGTCTCTTTTCTTTGTGTAAAAAAGGGGGCGTTAGTTTATTGGTAATGGGTCAAATGAGTAAATTTCTAAAAACTTAAATAAAACATAAACAAGTCAAACAAGTTGAACCGTTTAACAATACTGTAACCAATAACAAGTAAAAAAAAGTTAGTTGGTCATCCGGACCTGAATGACTTGCCCTAAAAGTTTACGGTTATTTTATTTATCTGAACCTGTATTAACCGTTACCTTGACCCACCCATTTACTACTTATAGTCACAGCCAATTTGATTTATCAAAGATTTATGTTGTTAATGTGAAGTGGACTTGCCTCTTGGTATGTGTTGGCTCAATATGGGTTAGAAACAACACCACATCGGCGTACGTGTTGATGGCTGGAGTAGCAGCGTCACGTTTGGGCCTATGGGTGTTTGATCTATCAGTCATTCAACAAATGCAGGTTATCTAAAAGCCCGCAATCTTAATCAAGAAAAGAATCTTGATTTATGTATTTTAATGCTAGCTTTGATTCTGAACAGGACCAAGTTTCTGAATCTGATAGAGCTGTTGTTGGCGGCGTTCAAAACTCGATTCAGTCTTTCTGGGACTTGATGACATACATTATGGGGTTGATTATCTCCAATCCACAGGTACTTTTTTTCCGTTTATATTATAGGTGGCAAGATGGATGAGTTGGGGAAATGGGTCAAAACATGTTCTGGTTGAGACGGGACATTTTATGGTATGGGTTGAAATGCCTGGGCCTGGTTCAATATTTAGTTTTAAACAATTAAATTTGAATTTATAATATCCTAACAATGATAGACCAAGTATTTAATCGATTTAAGAGGTTGTATGCATACACCTTGGGCGACTTTCAACCCGTTTGACCCATTTCTTTTTTTAGCTACTTGTCTTATTGGAGCTCATTTGACTCGTTTAAATAAAACACACTACAAGTTTTCAAATTCTTAAGTAACTGAGCTGAGTTAACAATATCTATCATTTCTTTTCATTTTTCATATCATGGGACCATTCTTTTTGCTCATGTCGAAAGATGAGACTCAGCAGTCATGTCTTTCTTTCTGCTTGCACCATATATAACAGTGAACTTATTGAAATTTTATACATTTTAGAAAAACATAAATAATATCTTTCTTGTTAAGTTTTGATGATTTCATATATTGACAGTTTTTATGTTCTTAGGATTTCTGGAAGTTAATCTTGGTTTCGTTTGGGTTGGTAACCATAGCAGCAATTATGTATAGCATGCACATATATAGAGTTAGGAAACACTTATTTCACTTTGAGAAGTTTCTCTTGTGGGTTTGTTAATTTGTAATAATCATCAATTGTAAAAGAATATTCTTAGCAACATGAGAAATGATATATCAGTTCAGTTACAATGATATTCGGTTTTGGGTTCAAGTCTTACTGCATATGTATGTCAACAAGTGTGCAAGTATTTGCCGTTATAAGTTATCACGAGTAAACTAGTCGTATTTGGTTATTCATATATTGTTGTTGGTTGGTTGGTTAGTCCTTCATTTTATGGTATCATATTGAAACTTCATTTCAACATCAAGACATATCACAATGTAACAACATTTTATACTGTACAAATTTGATGTGCTATCAAGATACAATTTTGTTAAACAGACATAATTTGTCACACCAAGATATAAACACATTACCAGAAAAACGCAAACGTGAACAGCAGAAGGCGAGAATTGAACTAGATCAAAGGCATGCAGACGAACTCTAAGAATCCCTTCATGCGTTCAAGTTCTTCAATAGGTGCATCTCGGTTGTTTTCTAGCGATTCAATTGTTTCAGCAATGGCATTCTCCATTCTCTTTACGATCCCAGGTTGCAAATTTTTCTTGATGTTGTAGTCTTTGATCTTATTCTTCATTTTGTATATGCAATCCTCTAATGCATTGTATGCATTCATTTTCTTCTTGAATTCTTGGTCTTCAAGTTTGTACTTCTCAGCATCTTTTATCATCTTTTCAATATCTTTCTTGGATAGTCTTCCATTTTCATTTCGAATTATGAGTTTCTCCGACTCGCCAGTTGATAATATCTCAGCCGTGACTGTGAGGATACCATTGGCATCTACTTCTAAGCATTGCTTGATTTGTGAAACTCCTTTGGGTGCAGGTGGTATTCCATAGACATTGAACTTCCCTAGGAAATGGTTATCGGTAGACCTGGCTCTTTCACCTTGGTATACCTTGATACTAATTGCAGACTGATTTTCATTATTTGTAACATAGATTTTGGCCTTCTTTGTGGGTATTGGAGTGTTCCGTGGGATTAGAACATTCATTTCCTTCCCGGTTGTCTCTACACCGAGTGACAAAGGAGTGACGTCTGACAATAACAGATCTTGAAATGTTGTATCACCATTATCAGTTAACTTTGCAGCCATCATTGCTGCACCACATGCAACAGCCTCATCAGGATTGACGCTCTTGCATAGCTCCCTGCCGTCGAAAAATTCCTGCAACATACACTGGATCTTAGGTATCCTAGTCGAGCCACCGACAAGAATAATCTCATCTACACTAGATTTTTCAACACTTGCATCGTTTAAACATTTCTCCACTATCTGAATGCACTCATTGAATGAATCCATGTTCAGCTCTTCAAATTTAGCACGAGTAAATTTCATAGAAAAGTCAATCCCGTCATGCAAGCAATCCAAGTCGATTGAAGTTTGAGTAGTGCTTGAGAGAATCCTTTTCACTTTCTCACAAGCAAACCTCAACCTCCCCAATGCCCGTTGGTTCCCCGTCAAGTCTACATTCCATTTTCTCTTGAATTCCAGCACACAGTGATTCACCATGCAATTATCAAAATCCTCGCCTCCCAGATGAGTGTTACCAGCAACCGCTTTCACTTCAAAGATACCCCCTTCTTCAATTGTCGATAAAGAGACATCAAAAGTGCCTCCCCCTAAATCAAAGATGAGAACTTTTATCTTGCCAATAATAGAAGCGTTATTGTCCAAACCATACGCGATTGCAGCTGCTGTAGGCTCATTGATGATGCGGATGACATTTAAACCAGCAATGGTTCCAGCTTCCTTTGTTGCTTGACGTTGAGAGTTATTAAAATAAGCAGGCACCGTTATCACCGCATTTTTCACAACTTTTCCAAGGTACGCCTCGGCAATTTCTTTCATCTTACTTAGAACCATTGATGAAATCTCCTCGGCAAAAAATTCCTTCTCTTGACCTTTGTAGGTGACAACAATCTTCGGTGTGTCCCCAGGCCCTTGTATGACCTTGAAAGGCCACCACTTCATGTCTTCCTGCACCCTGGAATCACTAAACCTCCTTCCAATCAATCTCTTAGCATCTGCAAATTTATTTAAGGATTGATTATGTACGTAAATATATAAAAATATTAAGATTCATCCTAGTTTCCCACAAGTTTTTAGTATAAAACTAAAAATATTTAATTTGTGTTGCTAGTTAATTTGGCTAGTTCTTGAATATATGGAATATTGGAATATATTTAACTTGCTTATAAATGATCAAAATAAAATGATAAAAAGTAGCTAGCTAGGAATGATATAACTAGACTTACCAAATATGGTGCTAGCAGGCTTCATGGCTATTTGGTTCTTGGCACCATCGCCGATGAGACGTTCTGCATCAAGGAAAGCGACACATGAAGGCGTGGTTCTGTTGCCTTGATCGTTCGGTATGATTTCTATTCGGTTGCGGTACCATACTGCAACGCATGAGTACGTTGTTCCGAGGTCGATGCCTATAGCCGGAGCGTCGTTTACTTTTCCTTCCATGATACATTCACTACTACTCAACATAAGATGGCCACATTTTATCAAGTTTTTTTCTTACATCATTTGATAATTAATAAAATAATTAATGTAGTAGTTTAAAAAGAATGAATAGCTATGTGCTAACATACATCTATCTAATTAAAGTCAGAAGGACGGACGAAAAGTAAACTACATTATAAGGTCGTCTGTATTCAGTTTTCAACGTATTGAAATTACCACTTAACTTCATATTGGTTTTCCATAGATCATTTAATAAAAAATTCTCATTTTAAATAAACAATATTAATAATTTAGGGATGTAATCATTTGAAACAAAAAAAATAGTGAAAACTAGGGAACAAATCTCAGTCACACATTTCCCTTCATTCTCTCCTCTTTTTGGTATGTATTTTTATTTTTATTATTATTTTTTAATTTTTTGATTTTTTTTATAATAAAAACCCATTCCAAAAAAAAAAAATTTTAAAAAATTTTTTTTTTAATTTTTTTCCTATGGGTTATGTGTTGAAAATGGATGAAGACGGTACGGGCGTAGCCCTTAATCGAACGGCTACGCCGTTCCGGGGGGCTTCGCCCTTACCGGTCGTAG